>JBCAUA010176785.1:0-21706 GCA_038406235.1 Peronia verruculata | reverse complement strand
TATATCAGGGGAAGTACAGTGGCGCTGCACTGCGGCGACGCGGTCTGAAATGGCCAAGACAAATTCCCCTCTTGGGGTCAAGGGATGGTACTTTTAACTTTTAACTTTTTGTTTTTATTTTATGTGACAGCATTTAGAAAGGAAACTTTGTACTTTAGATTGTTTTTAATGAAGCCATTATATTTCCAATTACGGAAACAAATTATCTGAGAAATTTAAAGTGAACCCTGGTTAAAAGCTAACTCGGTGTTATTGAACAAAGACAGTAGATCGCATGGCCTCTCTTATTTCCCTGCTAAGCAAACGACTCCTCAGATTTCTGATTCTTTTAGGGGCTTCTTTTTTTCACTGTATGCAACTATGGGGATATTCTGGCCCGTCCTGGCAGACAGACAATGCTTGACCAGTTTCAATTATTTTTGACGTGCTGGTGCATAGAAGCAGAGGGGCTATTCCAAAAAGTGTCTATTGATTCTGCGTCTTATGAATTGCGTATCCTCTGCATCTCCGCGTCTGGTCGGAAACAAACCAGGGAAACATGGATCTAGCCTATCCATCCCCACTTTAATCTCGGAGATTGATGGTCATTATTCTGGCATACTGTTTTTGTTTATGGCAAAATTTACTCCTTTTTTCTTTCTCTCTGCACATCATGCCAGCACTCCTAGATTGTCAGAATCTGATGTGTAGTTTATCCTTTTCTTTAACGTCTTGACATTTTCATTTTTAAATCTTACCTTTCTTAATGCCATTCTGCATTTAGGCACAACCTTTTTATCATGATTTCAAAGTTATGGATGTGAAATATTCTTTTCTATAGTTTTTTTTTTTTTTTTAACGACAGCTATATTTTGAGTAAGCCCTAAAACGTGTTGGAATAAAAGTGGATTTTTTTAAAAGTATGAGTAGTGAGAAAAAATCTTACTGCTAATATTGTCCATAGTGAACTCCATGTCAAATGGTGTGCCGGCAATGCGACCAATATTTATGTGATACATGAAATGTGTCGAACACTGAGAGTTTTAATCATTGAAGTTTAAGTCAATTCCTGCCTGACCAGGACAATCCCGACCTGCATATATCTCAACACGGCCCGGACTACATGTTGTGACACCATTTCAGTGGTTGAGGTGACCATTTCTCGCTGGATTTCTTAGTCTTCAATCGACAGCTTTGCCAAGGGTCACCATTTTCCAACAATCTTCAGAGAAAAAAGAAGAAGCTAGAGAAAATAGATAAAAGGCGGAAAACGGGAGAGAGAGGTGACTCCAATTGACAAGACATCATTAAGCATTCAGGAACATTCTTCTCAACCCAGTCTCAATGCGTTTAAGAGTTTTTTCAATGCCTAGGGTTTTGCTCTTCTCGACTGTTGGGCGTCTGTTCTATCTCCAATATTGATTTCGTAACCAATGGATGCCGGCCGGATAGGACAAGGATTAGCCAACAGTTTCAGTTCCGATGTATTTTCTGTATTGATTTTGATTTCTCTTTTTTTGTCTACCCCCTCGGGCATCAGACAAAGATTTCTATCGTTGTTCTCATTTTTGAACATTCAGTTGCTCTAGATTATGATAACACAACCAATTTATTCCATCAGTTACATTCTGATTTCAGCCATCATGTGACCAAGGCTTTTGCACATTGGAGATTCAGAGCAAATCCATAAGCAAACCTAGGCGAAACAGTTCATTCAAATAACTGGTTCAAATCGTTTTTGCATCCAGCGGCTGGGCCGTCGGACTTGAAATCTAAAGTCTCGGGTTCGAATCCTGACTGATCCCGACATTTTGTCCATGGGAAAGATAATTTAGGCAAATTTCCTGACCCAACCCACGTTTAAAAGGGTACCCGACTATAGACGATAATAGATATTGTTACATCGATAAGGATTTGAGCCCCCAACAGGCAGCAGCCGTGTATGCTTCCCAGGAAGCTTTTGGGTATGTCGGGGTAATAATAGATTGTGAAGCGCTTCGAGCCTGTACTGTACGGGAATGCGCACTATATAAATGCTCTCTAATATTATTATCATGATCAGCTTGAACTCTTGTATTGAAGAAAGGAAACCTTTGGCCAAGAGAAGTCATTGTTGCCTGGCTGTAATGCTTTCTCTTGTACAATAAGCATTTTGTTGACACACGTAGCAATGTTTTGTAACGCACAATATAATATATAATGGGATGGCATGGGCTTCGCATGAAATGTAAAACAGCGCATCAACAACAAGGTATTGGGTAGAGTAGCCATCTCGTTGTGTTAAACATACTATACAAGTCGGGAAAATAGTGGATGAAAGTGATATGGCATCGTTGTTAGGGATGAGAAAATTGTCACCTGTGATGGCCGTAAATGCAAAAGGCTGGGATATCTTTGAGCACCCTCGGCTTGGCAATGCACGTGACATGGTTCCTCACCTTTTGCGTACCACTCCTCACTTACTACAGACCTTTATTTGACCCAGGCGGTCATTTCCCCTCTCTCTCGAGTGCAATAATATAACAGGTTTCATGGTCACAGGCCATTAGCCAATTCTCTTTCATTATTTATGAGATCCCACATAAATGTCTCACACTTCAGTGAAGCTGCTCTTCTTCTTAACACAATTTCTTCTATGAAAGCATTTTTTACGAGACAGCTCTCTGTTAATATTTGTGTTTTCATGTAAGCTGCCAATCTCCTGATTACTGGCTTTCATGAAACCCAGCTGTATATGAACAGTCCCTACTACAACGTAGCTTCAGAGAGTATCATGTCTCGAAGTTATGATAGTGATTTCAAGCACTTGAAATGTTACGCACGGTTCTAACTTCACCTAAGCAAAATTCTTCTAAAATCAATTGATCTTCTGCATCGTGCACAAGGCCCAAATTTCTGATATGCGGAAACTCATCCAGACGATCTTCTCTCCGTGTATAATATCCATCGGATAATAATAATAACAAGGAAAAAAAAGCAAAGAAACAAATTCCCATTCATATATCTATTGATCTGTAGCGCGTTTGCATAGCGCACCCGTGGTTTGCGGCTGAGTCAAGCTGCAGTGGCGGCCCTCCCGCGGTGTCTCCTCTCAGACCGCTTTACAGATATGATTGCAGATTGATTGCAGTGATTTGCTGTGTAGTAGTGTACCACCTCATTCACTCTGGTCAGCTTGTATTCCAGGGATTCCCCATGTCTTCCCGTTTCTCCCTTGTACGCCCTATCCCCTTTCTCCACTAAACACACACTTCTCTCCCTCCCGGCTTTGCTCCATCGGCCCCAACAATTCCGGGGTCCCTTGAAGTCCTGTCTCCCTCACATTCAGACCTAAAAATCAATCAGCTCACCCTCCGCCTTCTCTCCCCTCGTCCTCCCACCTCCATCCCCTCCCCGTCTCGGCAGTAGTGGAGGGATATCCCGGGTGTTTCGGGCGTGCATTCCAGGCGGGCTCTGGGCAGATGAGCAGTTCGTTCTTGCGGTCCACAACACCGGAACCAGGCGGCTCGGCGAAGGAGCTAATGCGTGAATGAGTGTTACGTAGGGCCAATTGTTTCAGGCCGCATGAGTAGTGGATAATTTGAGACCCCTTACGACGGTTGGTATTGAGGGAATTGCTACAGGAAACCGTTTGTTCATACAAAAAGCTTGATGAAATTTGGTCTTCTATTGTGCTCTTTCTTTCCACATCCACGCCGCTCTTTCACGAGTTGTTTTCCAAGTGACGAACCTCAACTCAAGTGAATGACTGTGGTACTTCGTTTGCAAGGGAGCTGACCGGCAGTTACTATCTACCTTTACAGTGAAGTTCCAAATTATCTGGTGTACATTTTCAACTCTCCTAAACTATCTGATTACAGGTCGTGCTGTGGTGGTGAGATTTTCGTTGGGAAAGGAGTCAGTACTTGAAAGAGTGAGATTTCTTAGAAAAATTTCATAGCGTAATTTACTTATTAGATATTTGGACTTTGATATCGAATTTGAATTAGATATTTCATTGACATCTTTCTCCTCCCCACCTGTCGGAAAGAACTGTGCATTCAATGAAAATCCAGATGTGCCGTATTTAGTACGTTACTTATCTTCTTTACCTGTTTAAATCTGTGCGCTGTCTGGAGTTTATATCTTTAGCATTTTGCAAGTGATGGTAGTTTTCAGTATGGAGTGCGGGAAAGGATGGAGGAGAAGGTATGAAGGTGGAAAGGGGGGGGGGGGAGAAAAGGTTACTTTTATGTAAAATGGTTAATGGATTTTTCCAGTTTACAGAAGAACCAGTCTCTAAAAGAACTGCGTGTGCGCCGAAAATCATCCTTAATTTGGACTGGCATTTCTGTGATTGGTTTACCAATGGAATTATGCCGCACTCCGCCTTCTCTCTCACTGCAGTAACATTGGGGCACTATATTTCACGTCAGTTATGGCACGGGGTTTCATTTTTCTTCTCTCCACACATGTAATTTAGCATGAGACTGGCCATTTCTCAAATATTCCCAACAGCCTAGTGTGAAAATAAGCTGTTCCGATGGGATTGGGTATCCACGAAATGGAAATGTCATTTTGAGAATTAATGATTTTACCAATTTTCTGAAGGCCATTGCTCCCTGGCCATTTTACACAGACATAAACGCATCCAGTCTCGAAACTTACGTTTCCAAGATTCCTCAGTCGATAGAGATAATTTTTCTCATAATCCACTTAAGGTATGAATTCATTGTCGATACATGATTCAAAGCAAATAAAACTATATAATTTTTCTCGTTTTGTAATCGGTGTGGAATCAGTGTGGGCTTGTCTATTTCCACATGTGGTTATGAATACGGATTAATGTTTTCAGTCTTTCTCTGCTTTCTTTAATAAATTTGTTCCTCCCAGCAAGCGAAGAGTGTTTGAGAGTCGAGTTTATGTGCCCGGGTGAGCGTGTCGGTCTTTGGGCAGTTTGTGCTTGTGGTTTTGCATCGTGCCCTTTTGTTAATTTATTTTGTCCCGTTCATAAATGTTTGCTCCAAAGCACTTTAAAGAACTCGATGTCTCTGAAGTGTTGGATGTGACACTCCAGTCCTCCTTGAAATGAATGGTTTGTTGATAATTAAGCTTGATTTGATAATTTCCCCGCAGATTGCAAGTCCGTTTCTCCAAACTAAAGCAAATACAGGTTTGCTACAAAAACCATTGTATGAAGTCATTGACCAATGCTTTTGCTCTGCATTTTTTTGTTCATAATTTTCTCATAAATCAGCAACTGCCTGTTTTGTCGAGTCCTGGATGAAAGTTCGTCTTGTCGTGCCACATGCCCTGTGTCGCTTTTAACGATGTCATTTTAATAACCCCATACAAGCGTCCACTCACCCACTGCTTCTCTACAGGATTTATTGAGGAACGGGGCTGGCCGCTGTTTGTACACACTTCATGCCGAAGGTAATTATGTGACAGCACGTGATGGATGGCGATGCAATAATATTGACGAATCCTTTTTTTGCTTCTTCGAAACCTGTCCATCATTCTTGGAGTACAGTATCAATAGAGGACTGCGAGGAAGTGAGATCATACTTTATCGATGGAAAAAAAAAATGCAAATATTATAAGTAAAAACTGATACATAGACTTCTGTGATCACCATTAATTTGAAATAATTCGCATTCTTCACGTGAAGATTTTGCTGGAGGATCTATGGCCAAAGAACACGCTCAGTCTACCATTTCGGGCACCGACGATTCAGCCTGCAAGTAATGCAATGATAGGTGCCTGTAGTTCAAAGCTGGATTCTCGTGATTTCTTTGAGGGAGAGAATTTAAAGTTCAAATTCCCTTGTAAATCTGTTTGTATGGAGCAGTTTATTTCCGTAAACCGACATAATATGTCTGCTGTAATATAACAGTATAAAAGCCCTGAGAATATTTTTCACTTTGTAATTATTTAAATGATAAACATATACATAATGTATGTCAATAAACTAATGGGCCAATAAACAAAGACACCCCCCTCCCCGCGTTAAACTAAAACTTGCAACCTGCCTCCGTGAACGCCACTTGAATGGATCGCGTCCCTATGTTTCTGTCTGGATGATGATGTCTACCGTCAGAAGTATCTTCCAAGAGTTCAAAACTATTTTGCGAGAATCTGTGTCGTATTAAAAAGAAAAACACGTGAAAGCGTCAAATTCAAACCTTATCTGCGCTCTTCGTTTTCGTCTTTGTGTATCTGAAGGGTAGGTACCGCAGATTCTCTAGCATTGTGTAGTTTGAATATATATATTGTAACGTTTTTGTAATATATAGATTTACAAAAGTCAGTGTGTGAGGTAAAAACTAGTGAACTAAAATAATCAGACACACATCCATTTGCCTTGAAATCTAAATGTTTCAGAATTTTGTTTGGTGCGGAATTACTGGAGCCCAGCTAATAAAACTCTTAAAGGAAATAATAGATAAATCGAAGCCCTCTACCATTAGGCCTGTATATCAAAACTTGACAGAATTAGGGGACTCTCTGTGCACTCACTTTTATTGACGACATTTTCCGGAAGTGGATCTTTTTGCAAGTGAAAATTACCGTGAGCGTCACAGAAAGTTATTTCTACCATCAGCGGTACCCTTGTCAAGCTGACGAATTGTTTCTGAAGTCTACCTTAAGCTGATGCCATTCGTGATATAGTTTTGTTGGCAAATTAGTGGAAGTGTGGCTTACAATGCATGAAACGTATCTCACCTATTGTGAATGGAATTCCTTTTTATGGTGATAATTTTTAATCTTGGCTTATATTATCCCATCCTATCTTGTTTTACCTTATATGCCACTGAAAGAAGCTGAAAAACACAGCGAACTATTAGATATTCAGACTAGACAGTTCTACTCAGGACCTTTATGTGCTGATAACACCATTGAGGGGAATCACCTGATAGATCATAGTATTATTATCAAGTCAATGGAACCGAGATCCCCGGAAGCCTGATGGCAACTGGGTTCCGGTAAGGTTAAAGCTTAGCGCCAGATGAAGATGCCCTTCAGCTCACTATCTGACAGCCGAGGTCACCTGCTGATTGTGGAAGGCTTACTGTGACGACCTGCCAGAGAATCTTATTAATCTTATTACCGAACGAATGTGCAACGCACTAATCACGTGAGATGACAGTTGTGTATTTTATTCGCATTGTCATCCGACAGCTAAATAAAAGCCCCAAAAGTTGCTCAGATAAAGAATGAAAATGTTAGGTATTGTTTTGCTTATGTACGAGCTGACTGATCTAGCCGTATTCTTTCTCGGCCAACACGCCTGTCAGGGATGAGCGATAGAATACGTGTATCTGTGGGTGGCATCAATGGTTATGGTTACGGTCTTTGTAAGCATTTCAACCTCCTGAGGGTGGATTATCTCGGCTGTCCGAAATGCTTAGCCAGGGCATGATTACTAATTAGGATTGCTCATATAATGTGTTCCTTTTTGTGATACTGTCATGCTAGGACAGTCGATCGTCTCATACTAAGGAAATCAAACAAATGCTGGTTATATGCCAGGTTATAGTATTTGCACAAAGGCTGCACTTGCATCAGCCAGTCCATGTGCCCAAAGTGCTGCTCGGAAAGTCAAGACATCAGGGGGTTCATTGTCATTTTTTTTTTCAGCACTATGCAGTTATAATTTAATCATTCAGATATAATTACTAGATGTCTGGTTCTATACTTGGATCGTGACTTCTATATTATATATTTTCAAGATAGGACTGGCGACATTGTGGCTAACAATTCAGACAGATGCTGTATCAGTTCATAGATTTTCATACATCCAGTGGGCTCTAACATCCCCAATTTGTAGTGGCGGTTGATGTCGTTTATCCAGACAGAATATTGGCCTAGAAAAAAGTTGCTGCAGCGCAAGGGTAGAAAGAAGAAACGCAGAGTAAAGTGATGATTTATACCACGATTGATCAGCCCATAGCTGATGGGGATCTGGAGTACCGCTCGGGCCGGGACGATAAAAAGCCCTCGTGTGCTTGGTCGGTGAATCAGAAGTGTGAAAAGCAACAGTATTGATCAGTGGGATGGATGCAGGACCGATGTATCATGGACGGAGTTTAGCATGTGCTGTTATTTGGCTGTACGCGGTAAAGGCCCCGAAAATCACGGGTACGCTCTCTGGCTGAGATAAACAGTGCATAGAACTACAGTATTCCAGACAGAATGTATTTAAGCAGTGTAACGAACAGAGATGGTGCCCATCCACATTTGTCAAATTTGGCGTGAGGTTTAGGGATTATGCACAAAAGGTGGAGGTTTTATCTAGCGGGGGATCGAAGGTCTAACTCGCACGTAACATAGTTCGTGACTAGGCTAACGGCAAGCGATTGGGCTCCAGCAGGCTGAGTTATGGGCTTTATCTAAAGCCACCTCCCCTCACCCTTCCCCGTCTCTTTTTAAAGCTGGGCCCGGCTTGTGTTCAGTCTTTGGACGTCCAGATCTACATCGGCACGATCCGGAAATATTGTGCTCTTGATCTTTATGTGAAGAGATATTCTGTTACGTGTGAAAGTGTGAAGCAAGGTCCAGTTTGTATCTGGACTAAAGTTTGTGGGTAATAACAGGAATCGATTTCGGAAAGGACCGAATGAAACAAAATTAGGAGCCAAGTTTCGATGATTAATAATGTTAATTGAGGGAGATATATTCATGACACAGGAATAAAAAGTGGCAAGAGTGATAGTTTCAACATGTTGAATCGCATTGCTCATTTGGTTTAATAGAGATATTCTTCCTTTTAGATCTCATTTTTTAATAATTGATCGTTGATAAAGGTACAAGGCTATCGTGGAATGGTTAAGGAACAACAGTGGCGTTTCTCATATAATGAGATAGTTTGGTATTGAACAGTTACTGACTAGAACATGATTGACATTGCACAGTGTTAAATCGGCGTATGAATTCGGAAAGTTCATATGTGATATATTATAATCGTGTAGTGTGTGTTTTATTTTTTGTGAACAGTAAATCGATATATTATTGATCATATGAGTAATATATTTTGGTTGTATGTGATCTCCTGCGTGTATGAATGTGTGCACATAATGAATACAGATCAATAAATATCACCACAGATGATCGATGATTATCTGTTAAATACTATTTGATATTGAAGAGTCAGCATGATGTTTTTATCACATTCTCTACTCCCGTCTCGTCCATAGTCATTTAATCCCTCAGTAAATTTCATAAATGTGTAAATAAAAACTATTTGCTATATTTAATTCCTTTTTTTTTTTTTTTGTAAATCTAATATAGCATTCCAATGTCTTTCATCTATTTTTTTTCCATCTATATTAAAAATCTGTTCCTTTGAAATGTTAGCTCTACTGTTAGAAAATGATAGAAATGTAAACTTTGAGCTATAAATATATTACTTTATTCTGAGAGAGCGAAAATGTTTTGCTCTTTATATGAAAGTTGTTCTTCCTCATGATCAGATTAAATTTGCTTTCTTAAACATAAAATGCCGTAGAACAGCGGCTGTAGAAACCACTCTAGAGCATGTAATGGACTTTCGTAAAAATTTAAGATTGGAGGCGAGGATGTCGATTTCAACAACTCTCTTGCGACTGTTTTTCTTATTCAATAGCAAGTCTTCTCTCCTCTTGGCTATACCTCAGGGCGGACTATTTCTCATCCACATGCTGGTTGCATTGCAGCATTATTTTGTGAGTAATTTAAGCGTCGGGTTGAATTACTCTTCATAACCCATGGTGGTAGCCTTAGTCAGGTGGCTCAGCGACCAAAAGCCGAAATTTTCAGTCGAGACTCTTTCAAAAATTTAGCTTCTTTTGCAGTAAATGAGGCGTACAGTGGAGAGCTTTTTGTAAAAAAAGTCAAATTGTTACTGAAGACATTCATGAACTGAAAGGTCTCTCTCCCTTTCTGCACTTAGTTGTTTCATTTCGTATTCATGAAATGGCAGTTACTCCCTTGTCTCCTGATTGGTCTAAAGAAAATGGTTTAGGCCGAATGAAAAGGCAGCAAGAATTGGCGAGCATGAAGACTCTGGAAAAGTCATGAGCTTATCAAACAACTTAAAAGAATATTGCGAGGTAACACTGTGTTAACCAAGGGATCAAAATGTGTTTAAACAAGATTGGATGAGCCTTCTTTCTCTTTCCTATTCACTACAAGACAGAAAAAAGGCATATATTGTGTTTGAATACGGAAAAAAAAAAATGATGTTGTGAAATTATATCACCAGCCGATTGTGTAAGTTTTTGTCATTATCATAAATCTCAACCTGTAAGTAAGCAAATTTTGTGAATATACGAATAGTTAAATAGACAGGCAATAAAGGCTCCCCGTCTACGGGCATCAACTGCTGTTTAAGACAAGGTCGTTGTCGGTTGCGGAGATCAATGGCCAACTTTCTTAGATATAAATCATACCTTATCTGGAGCTAGTGTTTGCCTCCAGTACTGAGAGCCCGTCATGCAAATACCTCTCGGCGGTTGCAGTGGAATACCAGGCATATGGCTTATCTGACCGAGCAATCCCATCTTCAAGTGTGTAAAAACACCTACTTTGAGTGACGTATATTTCATTCCGAGCATTAAATATGTCCGAAATTATAGCTGTGTCAACATTTTTGGGCAAAAATGGCATGTTGTATTATGATAACTTTATCTTGGCGCTCCAGCTTATCAAGGATATGTTGTCGTTGCAAGAAAAGGAAAAGTTGTGCACTATAAGAGAGGTCTGGTACAGATGGTAATAAATTACCTAAAATTGTAGTTAAGCAGCTAATTTATAGTATTTGAACTTAAAGGGTGTCAGTGTGCACTTACTGAGCTGCAGGGCGAGTTAAAACATTTATTGCGCTGGGAAATGTCAAGATTTTCTGAGTTAAACATGAAAAGCAAAAAAATGCCATAGTCTCTCGGAAGTGGCTGAAATCATGCCCACAGACAGGACCTAATGTCGTGGCCACATCTTTGCATTAATTTACTCCATGAGTGGCCTGCACAGATTTTCTCGAGTAACGGTGACAACACAGGACTGTCATTGTTCAACCTGATACACTTTGGTTTTTAGTTTAAGTTGAGTTTGAGAAGTGATTACTGAAGGCCGAAGCGGCAAATCCGATGATTTACTGAGAGCGCAATGGGTTAATGTTAGAATTTGCTTATTACAAGTGCTGCTGTTTCTTGAAATGTTTCATCTTTATGAATGTTTCTATAGCTATGTTATTTCTGTTCTCTTGTAAGGTCTTGTTGCAGTTTTGTCTTCTTGAGATAACTCTTAGTTGCTGACATGCAGTTGCTGTGACAACACCCCCTCCTTTCCTCTCTCTCTCTCTCTCTCTCTCTCTCTGAATTTCCCATGGTCCAAGCGGCCGTTGAGACCTTGACATGTTCCTTGTACATGGACAGTAACACCTTTCGAATGAAAGCGAAGCCTGTCTTTCTCTTCTTATCTGTCTGAAGTGACCAGGTCCTTCTATGAATGGGCGGCTTTGGTAGGTAAGCTCTTTAGCTTTGGTTGGCATTGCACTGTCTGCAAAGAATCAGAAGACACGCTACACCATTGGTACTTGTACATCGGTACATCTCATGTAGCAACGGAGAAGCTGATATTCATTTACCAAGAAATTTCTGCCACATCTTCAAGGAGTTATAATGAATCAGAGGCGGAGATTTCACCAGCGTTATATGGTAATTTGACTCATGTTTTTCCATTTTGTCGTACAGAGTATTTCAAGAGTAAAATAGAAATCCATGTAGATTTCGATAACTTTGTAATAAGAGTTGAATTTTCCTATCGCCCAATTGGGATAGCTGCAATGATGGAGACTACGCATTTTCCCATTACAGACCAAAATAGAAATAAATGTTACAGTCCTCATAATAAGATGATTTTAACTACGAGTGGAACATGTTCAGAATCTATGAGGTCTGTTCATTGTTTCCCTTTTTATCGTGAGTGCACGAACGTATATGTAGTCAGTAGACTCGAAAATCTCATGCTCAATGCTTTACTTTCATATTTTGGAATGCGACAATCTTGCTATAGTTAGGAATTAGTGCGCATAAAGGTCCGATAGTATTTTATTGCCAACAATGAGAATAGTAATTGCTGATTATAATTCCTAATTGTTTATCGTAATAATGATAGGAAAAGGAATGAGTTTAATCATTGTAATCGTGTTGCTAATAATACTGTTAATCGTATTAATGATATTATCAATGATGATAGTAAGAATATTTATATAAATGTATCAATGTTTAAGATGTACTGTCTATTGGCAACTAACAATTCTCGAAAAGAAACAGAAAAAATCTGTGGAAATCCATATGTTTAAAAAAAATGTTTAAAAAAGATATTACTAGCCACATTTCCGAACCTCTTGGTTCTTCGTCTGGGCAACCGATAATAACAATAACATAATAAATAATAATATATAATATTAAGATTATAATAACAAGAAGGAGAGAAGAAGGGACAATAACACTAACATTAAAGATGTTGAAATCCTTTCTGCAATTGCCACATTATTTTCCTGTATCCCGTGAACAAGGTTTACTGAGTGTGAAAGAGCGTGCCATTTCCCCGTGAGTGGCTTAAGTAGCAGTTAAAACAGGATGAGATATAGGGCGCCAGCCTCTCCTGGCATCAACAATTTATGAGGCGGTGATCGCTTGAAGAGACAGGAAAAATGGGCTCTTCTAACTCTGTTTCTCTCTTTCGCTGTCATGCCAGAGGAAGATCGATAAGCTCTTGAGTTATACTGCTCGGCCCCCTGACAGGGGTGGACGGAACGATTTGGTTTTTTGTGGTTTCTGCATTTTGATAGGCTTCTCAATGTTTGTTTGAGAGTGGATGGACGCGTGGTATTTCCATATTGCTTATGTCACTATGGAGTCGCCTTGAACCTTTTCGGGTGTACTGTGTCCGAGGGGTTAGGCGTCCCCTCTCTACCGAAAAAGTCGCTGACTCGAATCCTACTAAGGGATCGGAAAGATTAACAGCCTCCTTGCTGTGTTAATTCATTTTCAGTGATTCATGGCTTTCTGGTTTGGGAAGTATCAGGTCTAAGTTTTCTTGGAAAACGGTCCGATTTACCCATGTTAAACAATCTTTGACAGTCAAATTTGTCGAAAAGTACGCAGAGACGCGGCTGTCCGCGATCTGGACAAAATTTCCAAATTCCAATCTTTTACCCAAAAATGTCTTCTAACTAAACTAGGCAAGCATTAAACGCCCAGATAGTTCTATTTTCTAAAGACTGAAAGCATCATGCATAATATAACGAATAGACGTCTAGGAATATGGCAGAGCTGTTATGTTTTTGAGCTAGGAATGCATCGAATTTGTCTAATCTCTCATTTTATTCGAATTGACATTTGCTGGTACTGAAATGACGCATCAGAAGAATCCATAATGAATGGGCTGACAACATCTTAACGTGTTCGAAGTTGTCAAGAAAGGCGGACTGTATTTCTTCCCTGTGACAACTCACGATGTTTCAATAAACAAAGAGACTGGCTAATCAGAATGCGACAGTTTCAACAGGGAATGTAGAATTGAAATATATTTCATTTTAAAATAACGTGTTTTTCGTATGATTCAGGTTGACGCTTTGCTCAACAGTTCTGAAGATTCTAAGCCAGACTCAATAACACTGTTTATAAATCAGTCTTGCTCTTCCAGAAACTCGCGTGACAGCCTCAAAGTTTAAACAAAGGAGGGGGGGGGGATGAGAGGAGGGATTCCGCATCATAAATTCGATCTCCATATTTCCTTCTGGGGCTGTTTTCTTTGGGCGTGATCGATTACGTAATCCTAACGAATATGGTTGATAAGGAATCGCGAGATGTCAAGTAAGGAGTGGTTTGAGCAGTATAGAGACATGTGAAAAAATCTGACATCTGGATATTCTGAAATAGCGAATCTACGTGAGCTGATTAATTTCAGTTGTGGACCCCCATTCCTAGTCTTTCAATGAGAAATGCACATAGAACATTGTTTGAAGAAGCTTTGTTATTGTTATTGTTGTTACTATTATAATTATTATCATGACATTGGTGCCACTATGGTAAGTGTTTTTTCATTCCCAGGCGTCAGCTATACGCTCGGGAGGTTTCACCTTAACAGTGTTTTTCCAAACGTGCACAGTGTTTTTTTTTTTTTGGTTTTGTTGTTTTTGTTCCAATTGACAACTGGTCATAATAAAATTGATAACAGATACATTCCATATGTGATATTATTTCTGAACTCCAATACCAGTTTGATAAATCCAGGAAATAGAATGCGCGTATAATCAGTTGTCTAAAATAACCATGCTGTTATGTCTAGGACTGGACAGGGGGTTTTCTGCAATCGATAGATCCACACAAAACTGTTGATGTACATTTGACTCGGCTACTTTGAATGAGTGGCGGCACTGTTGCTGATCAAATGATAAGCATCGCCTTTGATCTACATACTAACAAAAAAAAAAAAAAAATGATTTTCACCACAATAACCAAGAATGCCCATGACCAGAAAATGAGTGGGCAGAAACCATCTTTGCAATGTTATAGATTCAGATCTCGATCTAATAGTATTTGCGGATAATTTTGAATTTTAGAAACTGTTGATTTTACGCCCGACATTATACTCCGTCGTCAATATTTTTCCGTACGGTGGAAATGAGCTTATGAATTCGCATCACGTTTTTTTCCAACACGATTATGGTCTGATGGCCAGAACCGAAAGAATACAAATTGCTCCTTGGTGTGATTAAATAGAATTACAAATGATGAATCTTTCTACTTTTCCCCTTGCGAATACCTGCCTGATTGCAATTATCCAATAACTCTGATAAATGAGAAGGTTGAGTGATGACTTTTATCAGGATGGCCCCTTACCTTGTATTCATTCCCTTAACACTGTAAAGAATTTAACATTATTAACAACGTAATTAATGACAGCAGTTACTCAAGCCCGTTTTCGGTAGTTTTCTGATTTGGCCTGAATTTTCTCAAGGGGTGATACCAGACGTTACCATTCCCATAGCAATCGTTTATGAAGACAAGCTGTTGTCAGTATCTTTGTTATCCAGCGACAGAGCAGATTCCTGGTGGTGCTAAATTTAGACTGTTCCCTGTCAATACCAGATGATTCATCTCCACTCGGGAACAGTCTTGGGGTTTCAACAGTTTGTGCCCCCCACTTGAGACAGTCAATCCAACATTGGAAGAAGATTCAAGATAGATCCTCATACATGGGAGAAGAGAACCAGAGACAGATCTACCCTGATTGAGTCCTGTCTCCATTAATCTGTCCAAATTGGAGAGAAAGCTCAGGATCACTGATAAACTAAAGATACCATTTAGAAAATCAACTGAGAAAATTCGATCTAAATAGTTCCACTCTCCCTCCCCAATGACCTGCAGATACCGGAGTTGGATGGAAGGAGGGAGGGGGGGGGGGAGGGGAGGAGGATGTAATGTTACATTGAGTCAGTTATCAATAGATCCACACCAGTTTGTATATATAGAGTTCACCTGCTGCGAATCGACAATAAGCCGTACTCATCAAAATTGGTTGAGTATGTTACGAAAGGCAAATCGAGAACAGTTAAGCATGGGACAGCCAGCCTGAGTAATTGCCACTACGTCACTTACACAGAAACAGTGACTCATCAGTCTTCTTGGACGAAGGAGTCATACTTCAAGTAGAGGAAGAAAATGTTAGCATCTTTGTTAAAATAGTACTTATTGTGTGAATATATTGGCCTTCAATTTGAAAGAATGGCTGCACAAACTTTCAGTCACAGAGTATGTAGGCAGTATACTTCTATTTGCTTTGCTGTGTTTAAAAAATTCCTTGTTCCTCGATGAAGCGTTGTGAATATCAATACTGATCATCTCATACCATATTTCCTTTTAAGTTTACATCTAAAATTGTTTTAATTAATAAGACTAATTAAGAAGTTTATTTATCTGTCCTTTGTATTTATTTATGTTGAGAAGTTTGTGGCAGTAAAACTATTCTCTTTCCCAGTTGCAACTGAAGTAATTCCTTATAAAAGCTTAAAGTATTTGGCACGACAGACCCATCTCCTCTTTATACTTTTCCCACCCCACCCCATATACAAAGCGCCCTTCCATTCCATTGATTTCTGTCCTAGTCTCAATCTATATATTTATGTTCCCTACTCCCACCCCTTACCCTGCCGCCCCTCTGTCATTCTCGAATCAACCGTGTCTGTATGCCAGCTAGTTTTACTTTGGTGACGGCAATCTTGGTCTTGACAACTTCCGTACCAATCCGCAACAATATCCATAATTTCAGTAAAGCATTCATTGCACATCGCATTCCACACTTATAACCTCACTGATGCCATTGATTTAGACCATCACTGTACATCTCTATGTTATTTATTATCCTCCACGTCCATCCTGCCCTTTTTGAGTCAAAGCAAACGGTTCTCAAATTCTCCATTTATCACCTCCAAGAGCTCCGTTTTGTATTTTCTCACGACCCGTTTCCCGGCCAGGTTTCATCTGAGTTTCGTACGGTCAATTTCTTTCGTTTCCTTTTCAGAAAACGTTTCATTTCCTCCCTATTCGGACTTGACCCAGCCAATGGCCCCCAACTTTTACCTTATTTCCGTGTTTCTTCCTTGCCTCACGCCTCATCGCTCTGTATCCGTACACAATTTCTTGGGAGTCATCCGAAATCTGTCCTCTCCTTATCACACAAGTTAGGAATCACTCATGGCCTTCCAAAATATCTATAATTTTTTTTACATTTTGTCCTCATCCTCTTGTTCTTCTTTTTTTTTTCTTTCGTTCTTTCTTTCTTCCTTTTTTCGGCCATTCTTTTTATGTTTTTCTTTCTTTCTTTCTTTAATCCTCTCTCTCCTCTTTCTTTATTTCTTTATTGTTATTATTAATTACTATCATTATTATTTTTGCAGATGTAATTGTTAATATTTCCTCAACCTGTTTGCTTTCTACTTGCCTATACGAATGTTACGGGGGGAAAAAATTCCCATCGTCAGGTGATTTAACTATGAAACAAAGTACTAGAACAAAGCGTAGTAGCAATGGTCATAGGTGCAAGAGACTAAGAAACAAACCCTTTCATTCTCTCTGATACTCAGAACTTATACATTGATATTCTAATCAAGTATGGAGAGCAGAATGCCACTCTCTGGTATTTTCAATAGAAATGTTTTGGATAATAGAATGCACAGCGATAGTTATGATATTTTGCTTCTAAGGACTCCCGTTTTCCACAAACGGTTTATTTGCATTGACTTGCTCAGAATGAGTCAACTCATACTGGATAAAATGACTGAATTTTACCTCGACAATTTTCAAAGTCCTGAAAGAATACGATTATCTTTCGTTCTTTTTCTTTTATATTTCTCCTCAATCTTTACTTGGAGTTTCCATTTAAAGACAAAAATTATAACTGTGGTCAGTTTTTTTTTTTTTTTTGTCCTATGTCTCATTGTCTGTTCAAGCACTGTATTTCTTAATCATTGTCTTGAATAACTGAGACATCATGAATTTTGACATGGCGCCACATGCCCTGGTAAGCTGGAAATATCGAGTGTGGGTCATCCCAGGCCTGGCCTTTTTCCTTCACCCATGTTCATATCACACCCCCACCGCCCTCCCCGTCCTTCTTCACATTAGACGATTTATTATCTCTTTGGCATTTGTTGTGAAAGTTGATTCACTATCTTCAAATGTTTCACTATCTCAAGATGTATTGCGCAAAGTGTCTTAAGCGTGCTTTAAATGGTCATTTATGATGGACAAAGTTGTAAATACAGTTGTACGGTTGTGAGAGTAGTAGTATTATTCAGAGCTTTCATTGAGTTGGAATATTTAGGCCACGGACTTGTCAAGAACAGAGATGTTTACAAACTATGAACAATATTGATAAAAACACGCCCACTTCATTTACCTTTGTTATTGATACACATTTGAAATATTTAGCCTTGCTCGGTTGCCTGAGCCGTGCTGAATGTTCTGTTTCATGGATTTAGTTAATATTTTTGTGCCTTCTTGACACAAATTTACACCTGGGGGATTGCAGTCCCTGATTTATGGTCTATTTGTTGTAAAGGATCAGGTTTGTTTGCGTAATAGTCTTCCGGTGACGTTTTAACACGTCAGTTGTTCTCTGTCTCGTGTGGACCAGTGTGCTTGATTTTCACATCCGTTCCTTTTTGTTGTGGTTCTAGGTTCTGGATAATCTAATTGCGAAAGCAAAGGAGTGAGTGATTTAATAATAGATGGTGGATTTCTATTCGTCATTTTGAACAAATAGTGCCTTTGGATATAACCACGCGACTAGAGTCTGAAACCATCAGTGATCTGGTTCCGGACAACACAAGAAATGATCAATAAAATGCCTAGTGCTTTATAAGAACCCTTGTATTCAACTTCCACTTCCACTGCGATCGAAAGACCAGGGTCTATTCAACTTCAAAGGAGGTTTTAATTCGCAATCATGGAAGTCGAGTATTTGCTTCTCTGGCTTTGTGCGGGTCTAAACTAACAGGACGTCACAGATTTGCCACCTTGAGAGGTTCCCGGCCCACGTTCTGGCGAAGAGTGTCTAGCATGAGTGCCACCATACGCTGGTCCGGGTCGCAGGCTCTCAGGCAGGACTATTATGAAGAAGTTTTTGAAAGGTTTCAGTTCCGTTCCTCTCAGCACGTTCTTTGATGATGACCACCATCACCACCAGCAATCCCCTGAGAAAAATGGCGCAGCAACCAACGGAGAAAAGGCTGCACTCGCTGGCGCCGCCGCTGCATCTTCATCTGCATCATCTACCGTAAGTCTATATCTAAGGTGGTATGAATTCTATATAAGTGATTCAACGGTGCCCTAACTTCCTCTGGGTAGGGAAGCCTGGCGTCTAGCCTTCCCGGATAAGGGCCTATATATATTTCGGAGGTCCCGTGTGTATATTACGCACGTTAAAGTACTCTTGGCAGTAACGCACAGTAAAGAACCCTTGGCAGTTCAAAATCGAAGAAAGAGTAGGCTGAATGCCGCTGTCTGGCCAAAATTTTCAAATTCCAAATTTCTCCCCACAAAATTTCTCACCAAAATCAGGCAGCAACTTAAAGCCGAGATAACGCTACTATCTCAGGATTGAAAGGCTTAAGAAAAAGAAATAGATAAGAAAACTGGACACTGTCTGTCAAAAATTATCTATTCATCCATCCACCCAACCTTCTAACCATGCATCCATCTAGCCAGCCATGCATCCATCTGTCCGTCTATCCATCCATCATCCGTCCATCCACATGCATTGGCACTGGTCTCACGCCGTGGCTCGGGTCTGTCTCTACTGTAAAATTTCACATATAGATTACTGCATGACTATGCTTGCGAATCTAAGTATATTAGAATATACTTTGACATCAAACGTTCTACTAGACTTAAATTAGCAACCACAAGCATACCCCTAAGTTAGTAATCGAGATGTCATTTCTACTTTCGGTTTGCCACTTCCCATGGACAACGGCATGAGACCAGTGCCCATCCATCCATCCATCCACCCATCCATCCACCTATCCATCCATCCATCCATCCATCCATCCATCCATCCATCCTTCCAACCATCCATCCATCCATCCATCCAGCCATCCATCCATTCATCCATCCATTCATCCATCCACCCTTCCAACCATCCATCCATCCTTCCATCCATCCATCCATCCATCCATCCATCCATCCATCCATCCATTCATTCATTCACCAGTCTGAGCATCAGTCAGTCTGTCCGTCCGCCCATCAGTCCGCCCATTCATCCATCCACGTTGCCTGGTGGTATTTCTTTACTTGAAGGGTTTTGTATTTGGTTTGCCCACCAGTGATGACCTTTTCCCTGTTCACACTCTGTTATTCTCATGCACAATCATTGTTATTCTTTGCTCTTTTATTATCCTTTCCTTTTTCGAATATGTGACTAGCAAGATAACACCTTCTTTTGGATACATCGGTTGCTTTTGTTTACCTCATTTATTTTAACATTACTGGCTTGCTCTCAATCGATAAATATGA
Organism: Peronia verruculata; assembly: GCA_038406235.1. Lineage (NCBI taxonomy): Eukaryota > Metazoa > Mollusca > Gastropoda > Systellommatophora > Onchidiidae > Peronia > Peronia verruculata. The sequence goes on along the minus strand of JBCAUA010176785.1, from coordinate 1,682 downwards.
CATGACTTGCTCCGATGCTGAAGATTAGTTCATATCGATCGTTAACAAAAATAACAACAACAACAGCAGCAACAACAACATCAACAAAACAAACACAGTACTCTAAAATAGGGGTTTACGAGCTGTTTCCTTTATAGTGACAGAAAGAGAGAGAGTGAGAGAGACAGTGAGAGAGGAAGGAAGAAGAGAGATGTGAAATGATCAGATCATTATGTAAATGGATATCATTCAATGTGAAATGATCCTCAAAATTTCAGTATACCAATCTGATATTTCATTTCATTTCATAGTAAATGCCATCTCTGTTTTGTTTATATTGTCTGACAAAAGAAGGGGCAAAGAAGGAGAGAGAGAGAGAACGAGCCAGAGAGAATAAGAGAGAAACAAAAAACAGAAAGAGAGACGGGCAGAGAGAGAGAGAGAGAGGAGAGAGACTAAGAGACAGTGAGAGAGACGGAGAAAGAGACTAAGAGAGAGACACAGAGAGACACAGAAAGATTCAGAGAGATTGAGAGAGACAGAGAAAGAAGGGGGGAAGGAATAACATTTTGATGAAAGTGGAAGAAAACGTTTGATGTTATCGGCGAGTCTTTTGTATGAGCGATTGTTTTGTTCGTCACGGTTCTGATTTACCTGTGCTATTGCAAATAGCAAAGATGAAAACGTTTTATTCCACTAATCCCTTGTTAAGTGATTGAATACATGTAGTTATTTCCATCTTCTCCCTGTAAAATGTTGCCTTGGTATTTGATGTTGTTGTGATTATTTGTTGTTGTCGGCCCTTTTTTTGTTTGTTTGTTTGTTTTGTTTTGTTTACTGTTCTGTTTGTTTTGGAGTTCAAACGAAAAAGGCTTTGGATGAGTTAGTTTCTTTCCGATATCTAATTTTAGTTTATGGAGATTTTCTGTTTCTTGCCAACAAAGACGTGGAAGGATGGCAGTTTTGAAAAGACGTTTCTTTCACACTCACAAATAATTGTAATCAACAGCAAAAATGCTCGCAGTTAACAAGCAGAATCTAGAAATATCAAACGATTTCACATATTTGTATCCTGTCTGTTCTGTAAAGAGCGATGGTAAAATGCTGTCAAGAAATCGATATTTTATATACAGAATAATCGGCTTTTGGACAGGCACAGCATTTTAAAGCTCTCTTGGGATTCCGTAACTTTATTATGAAAAGAGAATAAAAAACATAATTCTGTAAAGCCGTGTGGAATAGAACGGCCTTTATCCTCTCAGACCTAATTCGCCAGTTTTCTATTCACATTTATGATTGATTTAAACAGGTGCAGTAATTATCTTATAATAAAGTTGACGCAGATCAATTCAGGTTGCATACTGAACGTTTGAATACATGAAAGCTCTCGGTGTGTCTATAATCCGATAGAATTAAATTGTTCAGCGTACTCCATAGACATAATAATTGAACTCTGTGTTAGGTACAGTGTTGCACTGTACACTGTATTCGAGGAGAGCTCTTAGGCCTAAGCAGTATTTCTAGTACGAGGATAAATGACTACATTTTACATCTTGATCAGAATTTTACCCTGTAAATGTACCCACTTTGCTAGGCAGAATACAGTCGTTATCGTGCTGATGTGCCGTTAAACCCTAACCCATCCCCCCCCCCCCCACACACACATGCATGAGAACGAATACACACACACACACACACACACA
>JBCAUA010176349.1:0-21718 GCA_038406235.1 Peronia verruculata | reverse complement strand
TAGGTTCGGCTAGACACGCAGCGAATATGACCTATTTTTCTCATTGGCTGAAAATCCCTTCTCCGGTGAGGTCTATGCTGATATCATATACATTTTTTGCTGTCATATAGATACATGTATTGTTCTTAGAGCGAAAGAGAATGTTATGTTGTTATGTTTATACTCTGGCGGAGAATAAGTGAATAGTTATCCATCACAGAATCACTTACTGAGTCAAAGACTGATTTTGATTATTTAATAATTTTCTCTTTTGTTTCAAGCACGAAAAATGTGCTCACCGTTTCTGACATTAAACTTTTGCGAAGTGTGGCTGGAGATTAGACGGTGTGCAGTTGGAAGTTTGCTGGCTGAAACATTAATAAGGATGTCCTCCTCCGAGTTTTCCAAAAAAAGTGATTTGAATTAACAGTCGGCAATACAGCTAACAAACAATATTAGTGAAGAGATGGCCTCGATCTCAGCAGAGTGAGCAACATCAACAGGGAAAGGGCGAAATTGTCTGTGACATATTGAATACGCGCATTTCACATAAGGATGATCAGAAAGAACATGGTATAGTATTACCCGTGAAAAATGATTACACGGAACTGAGATTCATGAAGCAGAAAGCAGGCGACACACTGCTATGTTATACATGTAGCCTTGTAATTCGAGGAAAGTAGGATTGTCTTGCCTTTTACTTGCCTCTCCTGTTTTTGATGAGAAGATTTTTTTGTAAGTAGTAATTTGGAATTTGGAAGTTTTGCCAGGACATCGACGTCTCCACCCACTCCTCGTAAGATTTTGAACTGCCAAGTATTGTTTTACTTGTGTCTCACACACAGAATCTCTGAAACATATACGCCCCTATCAGAGAAGGCTAGAGCCAGACAGGGTCCGGTGTGCCAGGTTCTAATATTTGAACTCCTTCCTATCACCCGAGACTAGAACCCGCGACGTCCACGACGTGAATGTTTCACCGAGTGCAGACTCGGCCACAGCAATCCCAAATTACGTTTGATAGACTCTAGGACAATTAGAATTAAGTTATGAGTCATATTAACATCCTTTTACAAACCGTATCTTCCGTTTAAACCCAGTTTCCAGGAAATGAAGATTTGTTTGAGTCATTTCACTAAACAGTGCAGTTTTTTTTAGAGAAAGCAGTGACGTAGTAGGTCGGCATCTTTTTTTTTTTTTTAAAAATTTTGAGGAAGGTTATGTGTGTTATAAAAAAGAATATATTTGACTATGTGGAAAAAAATGATGTGAACGATAAAGAAGGCCGTTTAAATTATGTAAGCGTGATAGGCCAAAGGGTGACATTGTGGATTAAACCATTCAAAAAGGCCGCATGAAAAATGTCAGAGGAGGATTTTGCCATATAGAGTAACGAATCAACGTACTGGAGAGGTCCTGGTCACGAGGGTTTGTCGTTTTCATTTTGTTTTGTGTGCTCATACCATGAACACAGTAGTAGGCCTATAACCTAACCAAAAAAGTGAGAATTGGATCACTTTTGATCTTGCCATGGCTCTTGCCAGAGGTTCTTTGACGAATAGTAGGAGTTAGGTTTTAAGTTCAAAAGAACGAAATGTGTGCAGTTCTGGGAGGATCCAGATTTATGTTTCATTGGGGCTTTGCGTTTATAACACGAAAACACTTTCTTCCGGCTTTAGGCGAGATGCATTGAGCAGCGACAGCCACAGACTAGTCTGTGGCGACAGCCTCGTGGTTTGACAGATAAGTGACCATTGGGTGGGGAGAGAGGGATGAAGGGAAAGAGAGAGAGGGGAGGGGAGAGAGAGAGAGCGGTGGGGCGGGAAGAAAGAGAGAGAGAGAGGGGGGGGGGGAAGAAATAGATAGATGGACGGACAGACAGCAATTGGCAAAACTGGAAAAGCTCAGGTCAAATTTACATGCATGAACAGACCCATTGATATTATAAATCAGTAACTTTGAATACAGGGAGAGTGTAGAGAATGAAAGTCAGAGGTTGAAGTAGAAAGAATTTAAAAAAAAAAAAAAAATCAATGAGAAGTGGTCGGCTCATACAGGACGATTATGGAAAGAAAGTGAGAGAAAGAAACAGGTCAGTAAGCCATTTGTTTCCATATCTCTGCTCCGAAATACGAGATACACGTCGTAAGCGTATCTTTCCATTTATATTATCTAAAGTTAGAACCACTGATTGTTGTCTTAATCGCACGTTGATAAATCGGAATGTGAATACACGAAGACAGCGCCGCACAGAATGTCCAGACCACTGGTACTGGACAAAGGTAATGTTTGTATTCGTTGAGCAGCTTACCGAACTGGCTGCACCGACACATGGGATGATATTGCCATGGCTAGCAGTATGAGCAGAAAGGGCATGACTCAGATTGCGTGCAGATATTCGTGAACTCACCAAAGCCAATAAACATGGCATTGCATGGTATGGATAAAACATTTCAATGGAGAATGAAGGAAGATTATGACTTGTTGTGGTTATCAACGGTTTGACTGCCTTTTGAATGGCATACCTTATCTTTAGTATGTTTATATTACTCGCCCCTCCAGTATTCACTGCGCTTCGGGACAAAACACCGTCACAACAACAACAACAACAACAACAAAACCTCCAACACCATCATCACCATTTCCACCGCCACCACCACCACCACCAAGTGCAACAACAGCTGCAGCAATAATAAACTACAACAACAATGATGGTTATCATGAAGTTAATATAATGAGAGCAAATTTTGGTGTGTTTTATTTCCAAGGTCATACCATACTGTATACCGTATGTAGGCGAGACGTACTCTCGTTTTGGTGATGCCCTTTAATTTTTAAGCAGAGAGAAGCGATGTTTAAACAAACTAGATCACCTCATTAAATTACCATCTGGATCTATATTATTTGTAGAAGGTTGGTGGGCATTTGTGCCTCTTTCACGGCTATTTCATCAAGCTGAGGGGCGGGAGAAGAGAGAGGTAAACCTAAGCAGGAACAGGGAAGCAAAACTGGTGATTTACAGCCATATGTAAACCTGAGCACAAGGAATAGCCAGAAATCCACGCGATATGTATACCTTGATCTAATCGTGATCAGCGTTATTCTCAACCCGAACTAGATTGTTGGGGTAGATTTATCTTTTGTATTATATATTTTTGGGTTAGTTTGAGGGTGTTATTCAAAGTTTTATCACAGTCCCCTCATTCAGTGTGCGTATCAGTGTTATAATATAGTAGAACAAATCCTCTTCCTTGTTTTCTTGGACACACTGAGCTTACTGTCTGTCTTGTCATATATATATATAAAGAATTCAGACATGAATCTTAATTTGCACAGTTATGTATATCTGTATTGCATTATGTAATGTGTCTCTCTTATGTGCTGCATTGGCAGAGTTTTAACTTAACATCACAGTAAGTTCGTTTTGTTTTTACATAAAACGTCACAAACTGGAACGTGTGAATGCGCTTTTGTTACAACTTAAAATGTATAAATGAAATGTAATTAATATTTTGTGGATTTGCACCAGGTATTGCGCCGTAGAGCCAGATTTGTCTGCATGCAAGGGGCGATTTTTTCCCTTTCATGTTTGGCCAACTTTTTCTAAATGTACTGTGACGGATGTTTTCTTTTCTTCTTATCTTTTCTCTCTCTCTCTCTCTCTCTCTCTCTCCCCCCCACCATTATTATTTTGTTTAAAACCCAAAGTCTTCTCGTAAAGTTTTGTCCTATTTGAATACCCCTTGAGTCTTGACGCCAATTACTTTATCGCTTTTACTCGTTTCGGTTCATACAGTTTGAAAACTAACTGGTGCGGTAACCTACTGATTTTGTGCTTGTGTGGTTGGATCTGGGAGAGAGATCTCGAGAGTGAGAAAGAAAGAGAGAGAGGAAACAATAACTGATATACAGACAGACCAACTAATGGATTGAGAGGAAATATATATTGTACAGACAAGCAGTATCATAATATTTTACAGTAGCATTATTTTGGATTTCATTTCATTGATCAGCAACCGTCCTAGCATCTTATATGTAATCGCGCCAGAATTGCATGATATTACACGGACATAATTTCTGTCGCCTTGATGACTCAATCTTGAAAGGATATTTTCCTTTCTCAACTACAAAAACTTCAGAATTTCTCAATTAATCATCTTTTTAGTTTAGCCTGATTTTGTCCTACGCTAGGATTTAGAGGGTTAACATGCACAGTGAATGCCATCATGGCCCACCGAGGAATGTTCAGTACACCTGGGACTGGCGCTGTCATAATGAGAGCGAGGATCAAAAAAAAAAAAAAGTGTACATTGCCGGCCTCTTTCTTTCTTCATCTCATCTTCCCGCCCTCCAATAAATATCTTCTGTCTTGTTTCTGTCACATCCTCCTGGCTCTTTCCCTTAAAAAAAAAATCCGAAGGAAACTATGTCATGAACAGCAAACCTGCTGAAATGCATCTTATTTCACTTCTAAAAGTCATTCCCATTTTCATATAGTACTGCTTCGGGTTTATGTAGATCCTATCGGACAAATTGCAGCCCTACCCAAATAGGCCCGCAGTTAAACACTTTGAATGCCTCTTTTGTTCGTCACCGATCTTTCGGCCGGAAACTTGGATCCTCGAGGAAATTTAAACAGCTCTTCTTTCCAAAGCCCCTCTACAAATCATGATAAATTGGACTATGAACCCAATGGCGTTTACCCCATTCCCTACCCCTCCCCATACACACACAACCTCTACTCACCGGCCCAGCCCCCCCCCCCCCCACCACCACCACACACACACACATACATTTTTGCCCTGTTGAATGAAAATAAAGACAGAAAGAACGGACGAAAATTGCTAAGGAGAATGAAATTTAAGAAGGAAAAATAGAATACGATATGAAAATAAAAGAGTATAGCAGTAAAAGAGAAAAAGAAAAATGATCTTCTATTTTATTGTGCTCTTTCCCCCCCCCCCCTTTTTTTTTTTGTAAGAGCCCGAACTTTGATGAGAAAACGCAGAGACGGCAGGAATTTTCCCCAAAGATGATTATTCTTGCAATCCTTTTCATTAAATTTATCTCACCATATAAAAGAGGGACGGGGCACATTTGAGCGGAGTCTCCCAGAAGAATTCATTGATGGGCCTGCGAAGCCCGCCCCTGAGAGCTAACTTTAGTAACTTGCTCACGCTGACATAACACCGTGAAAGATTTTTTTTTTTTTTAGCAAAATGTCTTATAACAATTTTTTTAGTACTTGAACCTCACTAACACTATTGTAATTAAAATAACATTAGGCTGCAAACGACATGTAAAATCAAAATAGTTCGAAAATTTGGCATTAACATCACTTTCTTCTATTTTCTTTCTTCTTTTTTTTTTATGTATGGAGTTCTACAGATTGTTGTTTGTGTATTGGAGGTAGTTGCTGATAGACATTACCTGTTAAATTTTGACCGATTGAAAGCAATGGTATGAAACAAGAGATGGTGATGATGATGATGATGATATATATATGTTGACTTTGTTGCCTTGTTGAAGAGTTAATTTGACTCGAAAATTTGACAATTTAACATCTGTACAAGTTCTTTGTATATGTTGTTTGCTTTTTTTTTTTTTTAATTGTTTGATGAATTGCTGGTTGAACACTCTTTAATAAAATGATGATGATGATTTTTTTTTTTCATTGGCACCCCGATGAAAAGCCAAGCAAAGTAGTGAAAAAAAAAAAAAAAAGTAGTTTCGTGAATTTGATCTGATTAATTATTCAGGTTTGTTTATTATATATATTTTCGGTGACGGTCTTTGTCTTAGAATTCAAAACATTTGTGTGAAATTGATGGTGATGGTAGCGATGATGATCCGGTAAAAGTGATGATAATAATTGTCTTGCCCCTGTGAAGAACCAAAAATATTTCGAAAATTTTACCAGTAGGCCTGCCACAATTTTATTCAGATAGATTGTTGTTTGTTCCTTTCAGTGTATTTAGCTGCCGGTATAGGCCTATAAGAAATTTGAACAGAATGACGATGGTGGTGATGGTGATAGGATGAAGTAAGATAAAATAGGATAACATAATTTTGCACACATATACCCACGCACGCACGCACGCACGCACACACACACACACACACACCAACATAGACTCTCTCTCTCTCTCTCTCTCTTTTTCCGCAAACGCCACCAGCACAAGACCGCACTTTGCTTGAAAGTTGCAGGGGCAGGAAGCGAGCTAGCGATGAAATTAAAACAAACCCTTCGCCAGACTTGGTCTCCGGTGTTTTGTCAACACATACCAGCTCCAACAATGGAGCTGAATTGCCAATCTCGATAGAGCAAGACACGCCTGGGCGGAATTATGTGTGTATATTCTCACCCCCTTTCTATTTTCTCCCATACTTTTCCTCCTGTACTCTGAAAGGCCCATAATACAATCAGTTGATTAAGATAATTTGCTCGTCCAGTCTCTGCCATTACATGTGCATGCACATCTCCATCCCGCCCCATTCTCTGCCCTGCGCACACAGACACTTTTCTGCATTTGTTTCTGCTGATTCTCCACTACTATTACTGTAGCCGACAGAGCTTTCCTTTCGAGCACTTAAAAAAAAAAAAAAAATGACAGATGGCCTATTATATTGAGCCAGCTCTGGCCAAAGGTCTTCCGACAAACCGCTGAAATCCAGTTTTAATGCAAATTTCTGTCGTTATGATATGAGTGTTATGTTGTTAATATCAGCTATTGTTAATGTATTTGTTACATATTTTCTGCTATTATTACTGAAACGTATCAACTGTCTTGTGACTTCTGATCAAGGATCTTTGCAAAGATCAAGTAATTTTTGAACCATTGTGGTGAACATGAGCATTAACTGCTAGTAAGGTTATAGTTTTAGAATCATAAGCTGAGATACATGTATATGTTTAAGATAAATTTAACGAAAATGACCCATAAGTTGATTTCGATGCGTTGTCAGCAAACACTAGTGACGCCAGTTGTCTCTGTATTATAGTATTACAAATACGTCTTGTCCATTGCAACATGAAGGACTTTCAATTGTATTTTATTTCTCTTAATAGGTGAGATCGGGGGGGGGGGGGTGGTGAGGAAGTGATGGTGGTAGTGGATCTTTTCTGATTCAGCTGACAGCTATTATGTCATTCATCGCTTTTTTTTTTTCTTTTCGCTGCTTGAGCTCAAATTGTCATCCCTCACCACCCATGAAAGGTTAGGGCTAATACTCCGGTTTTTTGCCACTTCTGATGCATTGGAAGATCACTGAGTATTGCCTGATGACAGATTTTGTCCTTATGCAGAATCAATAGCAGCCGGATGAACACCAGCTCTTTTACTTGCTTCGCTGTACATATAGTGTGTTAGCCTTTGAAACACCAAAGAGCCAGTGCTGCAACAGATTCCTTCATCATACTTCATATTTAGAAATCTTTTCTGAATAGTAAACAGTGTTGCAAACCTGTAGAAACTATCACAGAAAGTCGCAATCCTTGTCCGCTAATTACGTCATCTCTTTCAACACTTTAGAAAGATTATAACATTTAATTTGTTTTCTTTGTAGATTGAATTAAATACGTTCACATTTTTTTATTTGGCAAAAGATGAAAATGCGATAAATTAAAAACCTCCTGCGATAGAGAGAAAGAAAAATATCAAATTGAAATGTGTTGAATGTTATGTTGTAAACAACGGAGACAGGGTCACGACCCTCTGTCACACTCTCAGTAACATAATTCTAATTTTATGTCGCACGAGAGCTCACACTGTTATTTCCTGAACCGTAACTAATGTCACTAGAGAATCATGGGAGTTCAGTGTTTGTGTTTGCTGATATTCTCTAGATTACGGCCAGCTTTGTTTTTCTTGAGAAGCACATTATATTAATATGCCATGTTTGTCTGCAAATAATTTAATCAAATACTTTTTGTTTAAATTGATGTCATGGTTGGCATCAGTCTAAAAAATCTCACCTTCACCATTCCACATCACTGGCATCATGTTACATTCTTCTCACCCATTACTGTTACCATGGCAGCTACTGCCATCATGCCTCACGTCCACGGACATGGCCACCAGCGCATCACACAAGGAATCATGCAGGGATAACAAACTTCCTGCCTGTGTAGGAAACCACGCCCTTTATTAAGTTGCCATCAAACGGTTACTGATCACGGTTATTGCTATTCTTCTTCTTCTTCTTCTTCTTCAAAAAAAAAAAATCCTTTACGGTAAAGATATTTCAGTTTTACCTTCCGTCTAACGAACATGGCACGGACAGATAGCGGTGTGAGATTTTTTTTTTTTTCTATGGTAGGTAGACATCCCGAATCGTGGCACCATCACGATTAGACGTCAATTTGCTGGGATGTCTGGAAGGATATGACAAAGAATACTAACCGGATACCAACTGACCCTTTCATGTAAATCACTAATATGTGGAAAATAAACTTTTAATGAAATAGTTTTGCTCCAAATTTTCAAACCTGGTGGCTCTCTGTCATTGAGAGGGGGGGGGGGGGGCTAAGGGGAGGGGCGGGGAGTAACGTGAACTTTCTGTTTATAATGAAGAATGTCTATAAAGGAACCTCTCAGGAGGGGGAAAAAGAAAGAAAAAACTTCAGTGTCATAAGCACCATAAAATCATTATTGTTCTCATCAAAACATTACCATTATTTGACACAGCAGTGGATTGTAATCTCTCCCCCTCTCCCCTTTCCCCTTCAGTAGAGCTTTGATACCACTGGAGATTTTATTCCGTGTACAGATTTTACCACTCTTCTTGCACACTGGCCAGGCTCAAGACATATTATCCAGGAGTGGGTTGGCTCGATACGCCAGTCTACGTTGATTGTGAGACGATACATTTTTCTTGACTGTCATTTTGTCATTAATTACATGTATAATGTATGGCTCGTACACCCCATACTGCTCCCTCCTCCCCCTTTTCTCCCTACCGTGTCCGTCCACCCATATAAACACATTTCCTGTCAAAATATCCGCATATTTTTTTCTTCTTGTTTTGCTCTTAGTATTTCTATCTATTCGGCCCTTATCTGTCACACTGTAATATATCGAGTCTAGACGCACACATTTCTGGCCGACAGCACATCGCTATTAGCCTAGCCTGCTGTCGCCGTTAGCTGGGTTCCCAGAACCATAATCATATCAACCGAAAGACATAATCCATTCATTTTTTACTGAAACAACCGCCAATAAGCAGTTTTACTTTTGCCTGCGCAACTTAAATACGTTCACTGCCCACTGCCAAAGCAACGCCGCTGGGATCAGACTCATCATGGAAAACGAGATACACTCATTAAACATTGATAGATCCGCCCTTAGGACAAACAGCAGCAGTAACAACAACAACATATCATCATCAACAACAAAGGAAAGAGAGCCCGAGAAAACACTAAATGTCTGGCAATGTTAACAAAAATCAGGTCTGTTTTCTAGATGGAGCGGCAGTTAAAAAATCTGCCCAATGGATTTTGGAATTATCGCTTTGAGAAACTGAAATCTAGGAGCATCTCGTTCATAGCAATTTAATTGTTATTGATGAAAGTTGCTTAATTCAAAATTTTACTATGAGATAACAAGAAGAATCTGGGAAAATAGGGGGCAGGGAAGCATCATATTTATCTATAAACTGTTACCTTTTTACTGATGGACTGTAAGACCAAGATGCTACTTCACTGTACCATACTGTACTCACTAGAGCAGATAATTAATTTTTACATTTCATGTTGTGACCAGCTGTGCCATACATAATTTTCTTTTCTGAGAGTCACTTATAATCTTTTTATATCATTATCAGTAAGGATACTCCTCATATATTTTCATTTAAATTTAGATCTAGTAGATGCAGTTTAGCAGATTGAAATCAGCAGGCACCTTGTAAGGGTTACTTGACCTAATAGATCACATGTACTATCAGCTTTGAAAAAGGACTCAATCAGCAAAAAGTCAGAAAGAGACAATCAGTCTTAGACAATCAGTCTTTCACGACTGCTTGTATTCTTGTATTGTAGTGTATAGCTGATGTTTGTGTCTTCATCTTTGTTTATGATCAGTTTGTTTTCTAATGGCTGAAAAGAAAATTCTTATATTCTTCAACCTTTCCTGGGCTTCCCTTCTTAGAAATTTATGGTCATACAAAGGAAAAAGATAATGAAGGCTGTTTCTCTTTCGGTAGAGTTAAACAGTGTAAACTGCGTCCTGAAAGATACATTTTATTTGGAGTGGTGGCGGAGGTGGTGGTGGGGGGGGGTGGTGGTGGACATGATTGTCCGATTCACAATATGTCTTCGGAAACTTGCTAGCCTGTCTAGTAGCCAGGGAAATGACAACCATCTGGGATTTTGCCATGATTTTTTTTTTCAGAATCTAGCTCCTGTGTTACTACCTTCTCAACTTGTTCCAAACTTTGCGTTTAAAAATGAGAGAGGGAAATTTGAGTTTTCTTGATAGTTTTTTTTTTTAAATAAATTTTTGAAAATGCCATATGTATAATGAAAAATGTACAAAATTGGCTTTTTTTTTTTTTTTTTAACAAAAGTGAAAGAGATGCCAAAAATAAAAGTTTCTGTCATTTTTTTTTTTTTTTTGTATCACGTCAAGAAAAGTATTTGTGTGAAATATGAAAAATACGTTGCTACGTTTTGGGGGAGAGGAAAAATAAGGCAAAAGAAGAAAGTTTCAAGAAAAATGAAAAAAAAAAAAAGAACCTGAAGTCTGTTGGTCATAAGACACACTGAAAAATCTTCAGTATGCACAAAACTCAACAGTTTGGCAGGGAAAATGTCCAAGTAACCTTAGACCATGCAATATGATGCCCTCTGCTTGTATATAGGTCTCACATGTGACCTTGGCATGTACATTTTCTATTTGAATAACTATTATATTTTTGTAGAGACATTTTCTATTTTTCATTTCACTGAATCTGGAGGCGTAAGCTCCCAGCCAAACTCCATTGATTTTTTTTTTTTTTTTAAACACTGGAGATCCTCACCAAATTTTCACTCAATTTGATTGGGGATTTTGCTAAATGTCTACAACTACCTATCAAATAAAACAAATCTGCAATAAATAAATTTTTTAGTCATAAGAACATTCTGGACCTGATAACCTTTTCTAAAGACACAAGAAAAATGAAAACTGACATCTTGACCAGAAACTGGCCAATCCAGATATCATCTTTCTCTCTCTCTCCTCTCTCCCCCTCTCCCCTCCCTTAATGGCACAGAAAATGGAGATTGTTTTTGACCAGAGCTATTATTTCTCTTTACAGACATAAAGGTTATTGAAGTGTAAAAAATAGGCAAAAATCACTTTTCTTCTTGTCATTTGAAGAAGTGATCACAATTTTTAAAATTAATGTTATTACAGTATGAAGAAAACAGTTTCCTTATAGAACAAATCTTTCATAATTTTTGATAATGTATTTTTCAGAGAAAGGATGTAAAATTCATTATTTGTGCTCTATGCTGTTTGTTCAACACCATTGTGCCTGGCAAAGGGAAATAGCAAGGCTGGTCAGAAACAATCCTCATTCGTTAGAAATAGCAAAATGGCATGATGTTTGATGAACACTGCAGAACAAGGTAGTCCTTGCTATGGAGAACTGTCCAGTGCTATAAACACATGAAAATGCAGATCTTGTAAGAGATGTGAGTGGAAAGAGGAGAGAGCATATTATCTTTGGCTCAAATCAAGTTTGTGCATGATAAATGGGCACTGTTAGTGTTCCAAAGATTCAGTTCTCCCCAGGAATTAGTGTGGAGGTCCCTGATCCAGGGTCAAATGTAGAAATTTTATGTTCCCCAGTGTCACCTATGAGGAGAAAGGATGAGCAGTTTGGAATATCACTATATACTACCATTCAGTTCTTTCTCTATTTTTATGCCAATCTTTGCTGATATTTTCTTTTTTTAACAAAATAAAAGATTAATAGAAATTTCAATGGAATAAATGAATGAAAAAATTATTTTCAAAGATATGTCACTGAACAGGTGTTTTGTCTTCTTTCAGCTGCCTCTTGTCAGCCTGGTTTCTTTGGCTGGCAATGTAAGTTGAAGTGTAGTCTCTGCATAGGAGGACAGTGTGAACCTGACACTGGGCAGTGTCTGCACGGCTGTCAGCCTGGATACTACGGACACCACTGTCTCTTCAGTAAGTTGTCTGTATCATAACTCCACACCATATCCCTGCCGAAGAATATTGAGGGAAACACCCAATAGCTGTACATCCTTGAAAACTGGAATATTAGTTTAATCTCATCCTTCCTTGTCTATCTATCGAAGTACTCAGTGGACAGAATTGTTTTCCAGATTCCATTACCATCAACACATCATTTATCAGCAGTGCTTGCAAGCCTGTTTGGATGTTTGCAAATGTGCAGTGAAGTCACTTTAATTTCTCATCAGGTGCCAGTAAGTATTAATAAGTGAACAGCTTTTTACCAGGACAAGTAGAAAAAAGTTATCTTATAATATGATTGTCCCAGTGATCCATAGACTTTCTCTATAGATTTTGCAGTACAGCTATTTGTTGTGTAGAAAAAAAAAAAATCATCAGTTCTTGGGTAATGATTTTGTGGCTAATGATTTTATGAGACATGTTCTATAAGCCTACAGTAACCTTTTCTTAAACAAAACAACAAAGTGAACAAAACATAGCTGGACAATGATCTGTCACTGAATAATCTTCAAAGGTAGACTTTACAATTAATACAATTAATATTCTCTTGTCTTGCAGGAGATGAATGCATATATGATGACACAGGCATCTTTTACATGGGACATAAAAGCACAACTGATCAAGGCAACACCTGTGAACACTGGAGTCAGGTGGTGAACAGAGACAAAAGTATACGCTTTGAACCTGGAGATGAGGAAAAAAACTTTTGCCGCAATCCAGTCTTGTCCACAGGAGGCCGACTCAATAAGCTGTGGTGTTATACAGCAAAGAACGGCACATATGAAAAATGCAGATTAGACAAGTGTGGTAAGATGAGATTGTCAAGCAGGTCATTGGGTCAGACTAATTACAGGATTGAGAGAGGTGGTTCTATGGTAACTTGGACTGTGGTCTTTCTGCACATCTGTGACATGTTAAGAGTGACTGGGCACAATTTAGTTTTCTTTCTCTTTGTCTTTCACCTCTTTGCCATTTACTGAGGTCATTCTATTTTTTCCCCTTTCTTGTGTGACTATTTCATATTGAGGTTTAAAAAAAAAACTGGTTATGCCATCAATTATGGTCATTCATTCCAAACTTTCACATCCTTCTGAATACATTTGTCTTGCGACCAGGGCAAATGAGCCGGGAGTTGCGCAGAGCAATGAAGACATACGGGCGTTTTTGGTCGTTTTTAACTATTTTCTGACTAAGATACTAATTTTTTTTTGTTGTTTTCACATAATGACAATTTAACCTTTTTTAATCTGAAAAAAGAAATATTTTGGTATCAGTCAGGAAATGATAAGATATGGTAAAAAACGGGGGTGATGTGAACTCATCTGCGCGACTTGCGACTTATTTGCCTATGGCGCAAAACATTTTATAATGAGCAGTTCATTTGTCTGTCATTACATGATTAGACAGTTTTTCACACAGTTGTTATGTCTACTTGAATTTACCTACCTTTGCCTTACTATTGGCCAAATATTTTGTATATTTGTGTTAGTGTATCCTTATGTTATGAATAGCTTGACCATTGTTATGAACCAGAGAAAACAAAAAAAAAAAAAAGAAAAGGAGTTTAAATTGAAATTTGACAAAGAGAAGAGGAAGAATCATAACTGAGAATAAATTGTGACTTTAGTTTGAGGCTACCTCTCATTTCAGATTGCCCAAAATACCTATATGGACCCGGCTGTAAACAACAATGTCACTGTAAGCAAAATGAGCTTTGTGATGCGAATGGCAGCTGTAGAGGGGGCTGTGCAGATGGATGGAAGGGATTGCGCTGTGAGCAACGTAAGTGTGAAGCAGCAATTATAATTTTTCAGTGTTACGGTCCATATTTTACTTGTTTGCGATAGCAACTCTCCTACATTCCTATTCCATTTATTAGCTTTGCTGGTTTTCATTTCTGCTTTCTAGTGGAGTCAGCCAGTGTTCCTTATGATATTATTGCCGCTCAAGAGTATTTGTCATTTTCCAAGGAGGAGTATTGCAGATAGCCAGTTTTAATGCTCAATATCATCAGGTCTCCAACCAAATAGCTGCCATAGTTACAGTGCATAAAAGAACTTCTGTTTGGACCTGCGGGTGACATGACAGCCAGAACTATAGGTGCTGTGCAGTTGCAGATTTTTTGGGGATAATCTCTTTATTGTGAATACCATGTAGAATTTTCCATTGAACATGTTTCAAAGAAAAAAGATATCTTTTTTTCCTTTTAAATGCTTGTTTACATTCCGCATGTCTAAGTATCCCCGACCTGCACTTAGTTGGGCCTGATGTAATCAAGCCAACCAGCAGCCATCCTTGACTTTCCCACAAGCAATGAGAAGCATTAATTGTTATTCACTGTTACATGAAGAAAGAGATTGTATACCCCTGATTTGGGCTCTCATTATATCTCATTTGTCAGTCATGAGCTTGTACCATCTATCAAAAAATTCTGTGTGTTAGTGTGAATGTCTGGTCTGTGGTTGGAGCATTGGATCAGACATGGAAGAAAACATGTAGGTAGTGGGGTTGCCATGGACTTGTGGAGGTTTTCTCATACACAAGAGACCTATCTTTGGATATATCTCCTGTTATGGTAGCAGTGAAGTGTCAACCTGTGGTTGCATATTGATGTAGACATGTCAGACTGATTTTGTGCATTTTATTGTTTGACAGCTTGTCCTAAAGGATACTTTGGACCAAAATGCAGCATGGAGTGCAACAGCTGCCTGCACAGGGATTGTCATCCTGAAACAGGCCAGTGTCTACAGGGATGCAAGGCTGGATTCATGGGGGAGATGTGTAATACAAGTAGGTATATTAGTACAATCGAGTCACTTAAATCAGATTTGCTGGGACCAACCTCATGGGTTCGATTTATGAGAGTTCGTCTTCCAGTTTTTTGACAAGAGAATCAACTTCCGAATTACCTATGAGAAAAAAAAAGATGAGGAAGCTGCCGCTTTCTCTACATATTCTTTCTCCATACTTTTCAGCTATGGCCTTCTTGGACATCGCACTTGTCTATTTCCTGCAGCATTTTCATTTTCAACTCAATGGAAAGAGCCGTCTTTTTTTTTTTTCCTCTTTAATGGGTTAGAGGAAGCCATCACATAGATCTAGTCTATAAAATAAAGCTAGTCAACCACAGGCGTCAGAGCATGATGTAATTTCTGACCAGAACTATACCGCAACACAGTGATTGTAACATAGGCGCTAGGCGCAACGCCTCGGGTTGTCTACACACGAAGCATCGTAATAGTAATAGTACGGTACACGCACGTGTTTTCCTGTTCTAATATTATAAGGCTCTGCAAGGATGCTTGATTATCGATAGGCATCGCTGCTCCTCATATGTTGCCTCTGAAAACACATGGCCCACTTGAAGCCACAGCGCCGGTCCATTCACAGTACATTTATGCAAATTAATTGACTGATCCCTCTCGTCCCATCCGCGATGCTGACTCCTTTGTTTGGTGGAAACAGTGTGGCGAGAGGAAAAAAAAGCTGATTTTTACCTTTGGGGCGGTGTTGACGGGTTCGATTTAAAGGAAACTCACAGCGGTGGCTTTGATTTATGCGAGAGGCATTTAATGGACGCAAAGAGGGAAAAAAATCTATTGTTTCGTTTTTATTCGAATTATCAGAAATTGCATTATCAGAGTTCGGTTTGGGTGGACTCGACTGCATATATATATTGCAGATTTCTTGTCGTCGGCATTTATGGCCTTTGCCCACCCAAGTGTATGAATATCCAGCACTTATTGTCTTAAAAACTACCAACAACATGATAACAAGCCTTTCAGAAGTTAATCATGAGTGTGAAATTGATAGCATAGTTTGATGTTCTGCCCTCCATCCATTGAAACCAGCTGCTAACACAAAGTTAGACATTAGCTGCAACTTTCGAAGATGTGTGGCTAAAATTGCCCTACTGTGACCTCTGGCATCAAAAAGTTTATACAGTGGTCTCCGCCAAAGAACCCCCTGCCTAAGAGCCCAGTCCGCGTAAGAACCTGCCTCTGCTGCGAAACGGAATTTTTCCTCTATAATTCACCCCTCTATGAACCCCCTGTGGCCGCTCCCAAATAAAAAGATTTGCCTAAGAGTCCGGTGTTGGGCCAAAACATCTTACATGGTATAAATCCACATCATACTGCCTACTTGAGAGAAATGCACAGTGCTAGATGTGCAGTAAAATGGGGACAGGGGTGGAGAGAACAGGTAGACAAAGGAATGGAAGTGGTGGGTGATGTATAACTGCATATTCAGGCCATGTTGTTGACTAACTCATAACCATGTCTTTGTTTAACAACATGTGGGGGCAACACCTGTGATTGGCTTTGTGGATAAGGATGAGTAAGTTTAGCCTTGTGGCTGGTCAGCTGTTTTGATACCTTGGTCAGTCTGTAAATTCTTGAGTCACTCGTGCGATTTTCTGTGGGTAGCATAGCAGTATCATGTTTTCAACAATGAAACCATTATATGAAAACTCATGCGGCGTTTTAACACTGGGCAGTACTGATGTAATTATATGCTTAAAAAGATCAGGAATTGCGATATCTATTATAACATGCACACAGGGAAGAAAGCTGTACATATTCACACAGATAAATCTTTAGCTAGTGGCAAGAATCAACTAATGACAGTAGTGAATACAATCTGTGGTCAGACGGGTTGTGTAACTTTTCAATCGGCCTAAGAACCCTTTCATCTAAGAACCCACATTTTTGTCTCCTGATGACCAGGTTCTTAGGTGGAGACCTCTATATCTTACTTTATATTTAAATCTGAATGTCACTGACATCACATTTTGATATAGCATTACGTTAATTATAACCATATTTTGATGTGCCTTATAACATGAAGAAAAAAAAGATCAGTCAGTCAGTTAAATACTATTAGTAAAGAACTGGATCATGATTATTTACATAATTTTGACAGTATGATGTGCTCCTTTCTTTGGCTAGCTTGCAATAAGAAGTATGGGAGGAACTGCTCCATCCCCTGTGGCAGATGTAAGAACGGTGAGATATGTGACCCCTTGACAGGGCATTGCAGGACCGGTTGTGAGCCTGGCTATAGGTCATCTACCTTTGAGTTCAAACTGTGTGACACCAGTGAGTACCTGAGTATCAATAGCTAGCAGAAATTCACAACTCTGTAATTCGGGTGGTCATGCTGTTCACATCTGAAAGTTTAGGATTCTGTGATGTTGACATGTAATTGTGTTTAAGTGATTTTGGAATTATTTAAATGCTGTTAACTTTGGTGTGGAAATGAATATAATTTGTAATTTCTAATAAAACATTACATTTAGATATATTTTTAAAACATGCCTTTCTGAAATTATTTGATCTTGTACATGTAGATTACTCAAATTCATTTGTTATAAGATAATGAATTTTCAGTCTTTATTAGTTGTATATTTGTCCACTTCCCAGAATGCCATTATCGTTATGGTCAGGACTGCATCCATGAGTGCGGAGCCTGTCATGGGGGAGCACAGTGTGACATTGTGACAGGGCTGTGTCTCAACGGCTGTCAGGATGGCTACACCAATGAGAAATGCAGCAGCAGTAAGTGTGGGAATCAGTGGGGAGATATGATCAAGTTACTTTCACCTTCCATTTTTTCCATCCTCCGTTCTGATCTCGTGTTGAGGGGAGATACATTTTAAGTATCTGTCCTGTGATGGATATGTGGCTTCGCCAGAGCTTTTCTTACACTGTTGATCCATCTTTTTCTTGATCTTACTTCCTTTTACTTCCTAATTCTCTGGAGGTGACTGATCTAAGGGCAGGCATTCTAGTGAGATTTCCATATTACTTTATGCATTGATTTTCTAAAAATTGCTTGCCCCATTCCTCACTTTTTTCTCTGACTGTTTCATATCTACTTTTGTCTTTTCTTGTCACAGTTATTTTGTTACAGTGTTGTTAACTCTAGACCTGCGAACCAGCCATGAAGCCCGCAGAGCTCTCTGTGGCGAGTTGCTGCCTGCCAATCTGGGTGCCTGGCGATAGCACTTTGTTCCATTTTTGAGTTATAACCATTGACTCCACCCAGCCCCCTAAATGACACAATGTAAACCTACACTTGACCTCTGTCTGACTATTTGCTTCCTCAAAACCTTCCTCTAGCTGTACCCATTTTTGACACATTATTCTTGAAACAAGTCCTCGGTAGATGAGTTGTACTTACAAGTACATGTCAATTACATAGGGGTGTCAAGTTTGTCACCCACTACACACAGACCATTGTGTTACACATTCATCCATAACCCTAGCATAATTCCATGGACCAACCATTTCATGAAGGGATGTATTGACATTCATGTTGTAGTATCTCAGTGAAAACCATAAGTTATCAGCCCTTTGGCCACGTGGATTTCGATCATTCTTAGATCAGACCAGCCAACTTTTGACCTCATGTATCTACAAAGAAATATGCACAGCTGGTCAAATAATGGTATAGAATGAGAGCACAAGTGAGCTATCTGGTATTCAGATGAATAGATACATAAACTGCTTTAGCTTTCATACCTTGCTAAGTATAGCTCACTTTTACCCTTGACAATTTGAGTTCCGGTCAGTGCGAAACTTGTTGAGTGGGTCATGTGGTCAGGGGTGTCTAGTTATTATTCAGTATGTCATGGCAAAGGCTATTTGATATTACCCTCTGCCATCATTATTTGTATTTGATTATAGATTACAACGTACTTGAGAGGACATGAGTAGATGCATGGCTTTTCTTCCTTTCCATCGAACAGGAGTTCATCATTTACTTGATCGGGCTGTCTCACAGTCCTTCCAACTAATATTTCCATTGAGTGTTGAAAGATCATAAAAATGAGCCGCAGCTGTTCATTTAATGCTAGTTTGACAAAATTGGGGTAGATAGACCGTTTTAAGTCTCAGTGAATGGCAAGAAATATCACTGAGGGGCCAGTTGCAGTGCTCATAAAGACCACCATCGCAATATTCAGTAGCGAGTCACCTGTGGTATAAATACCACCATCACATTTTTTGGGTTAAAGTCAAACATGTCATTCATTTAATCTCGTCAATACTGACACAAACTAGAGGAGTAATTTGGAGTTAAGAATTAAATTTCTATCTTGGTGTAATTTTATTATATTGTTTAAATGTAATATAATTATATTTGTCACATATCAGGTACACTGTCCTTTATTTCTATCCCTTCTTAAATTTTTTTTTTTTTTTCAAAATGCATTCTCACATCTACTGTCTTGCCATGTTCTAGTTTGTCCAAGGGGCTACTACGGGCAAAACTGTGCCAAGCAGTGTGGAGTGTGCAAAGACAATGAAAGTTGTGATCCGTTCACAGGCCGATGTTTATCTGGCTGCAGTGATGGCCACACTGGATTTCAGTGCGCTCAGAGTAAGTACAAAGTATACTTTTAGTTGATATGGTTCTAGTTTTTAAAACCACAGTGAACTGCTGCATGTAGCACTGCCTCATCTTCCATGTGGGAAGATGCTATGGTTTGTCTTGGAATTCTTTTCTATGCATCAAAGAAGGCAAGAAATATTGGCTAGTAAAGATCATTCATGAGGATTGACCAGACCTCAAGATAGACTGAGCTGTTTAGAGAAACCAAAAGGGATGTTTGGTACAGTAACTTTCTTCTGGCAGTGGAAAACTAGTTGTTCATATTTGACTGAGCACAAACCTGGAAAGCCCATGTGAGTGTTTGTGCCTTTGTTAAAAATAGAACACTCACGTGTGTTACTGCTCCACCATGAGATCAGAGAACAAGTTGTTACTGGTCTTGTGCATTTTTTTTTTTTCCCTTTTTATTTTTCCATGTGAGTGGTAGTGAACAGTTTGGAGTGTTTGTAATCCTACTAAAAATAGACATGAGTTTCTAGCTGTTCGCTTGGTCAGAACAAATCTAATAAGAAACGTTCATTAACGGATACATCTACAGGCTCTCTGCAGAGTAATTATTTCTGTCTTTTATTTCCAGTACATTTGTTTTGGTGGTGACGTGAAAACTTTTCCAAGTCTTGTCTTCAAAATATTTGCCTACTACTGTTGTGAATACATTATTGTAGTCTGTAGAATTGACTGAATGAAATCCTGCAGACAATTTGAAAATGATTTAAAAAGAAAATTGAACAATGTATTTGATGAGCAGTAGTAACACATGCATGTGAACAGTACTTATTCAAAACATTTCCTCATTCGAGCAAACTTCAGATGATCAGGAAGACTCCCCATACAGAGTGTTCAGCTTTGTAACAGTCACTTATCTATCAATTTTTTGTCCAGCTTTCATATAAAAGTAGTCTTACTTAGCTTCAGTGAAAAGAACTGAGATCTTCTGACAGTTTGTCTCTGGATCCATATAAATAGACTGAAGGCTGAAAACAAGAATTATTCTTATAGCTTTTTAGCATTTTTTTCTTTTTTTTTTATGAGCATATTTAAATATGAAAGGATTTTACTGGCACATATGCCCAATCTTAAGCAGTTGGCTGATATAATCACCAAAATTAATGAATATATTTGACGTGAGGTTGAAACTTAGTATCTTAATTCATGTTTCTTAACCACTTCTTAATTCAGAGTTGAGTTTTGTCATCTTTAGTTTCCATCATTGATTTAGTTCTGGCACTGCTTTCTGTTCCCAAATATTACTTTTGCAGGAATCAAAGCAGAGTCCAATAGTGCCACTGTGGCCCTAGGAGCCGGTCTGACAGTTGGAATCCTCATCATTTTGATCTTCCTGGTTCTCTGCATTCTGTACAGGTGTGTGTGTTGACTAGATTGTTTGTCACAACTCAGTACCCAAGGGTTGTGAATTATCAAGGAGGCTTCATGTGATAACTCCTTCCATCTCTTCTGATTTCTAGTTTGGGTTAGAGTCATGACAAAGCCAGCTCTTGACAATTTTTTTTATTTTGTCCATTCATTTCTCCTTTCTGTCATCTTATGTTTAGAATTATTTTAGAATAGTCTATGCATTCATTGGGTAGCTTGGCCGAACTGTTTGAAGAAGAAAGACATACATTGCATGCAAGTGAATGATCTGAACAAACTATCAGAGGCTGTAGCATTAGGTAGACAAGAGTTGCATTGTGCCTGTTTGTATGCAAATGAATTCAGACTCGAAGTGTCAATCGGGATAGTGTGCATTTCACCATGTTTTCTGTATCTCGTATAGATGGCTTGTCTCAATCATAAAGTAATGTCATTGCAGAATGTAATAAAGCATATTTCATATAGGGGATTCATATGAATGACCTAGAATCCAAACTAAGTGACATAAGATGAACTTTATTTTCCACAAAAAGCAGACATTTTGACTCTAGAACTGGAACCCAGCCTAAGGGCTACAAAGCCCTGGAGCGGACCTTGCCAGGCTTGTCAATCTGGATCTCAAGGCTAGTACTTAGCCTCAGGGTGTTTGTTCTGACTATAGAGACTCCGCCTTGGCTTTCGAGTGACACAATGCAGGCCCAGATTGACCAACTTGCTGCCCACTGTCTTTCTCTAATCCCTCCCCTAACTCCACCCTTTTTTCACAT
>JBCAUA010176129.1:0-21723 GCA_038406235.1 Peronia verruculata | reverse complement strand
TCTATCTATCTATCTATCTATCTATCTATCTATCTATCTATCTATCTATCTATCTATCTATCTATCTGTCTTTATTTGTCTATTTATCTATGTCTGTCTGTCTGGCTACCTGTCTGTCTGTCTATCTATCTGTATTCTTTCTTTTTTCTTTCGTTCTTTTTCTCAGTATATGAATGTATTTGTACTAGCTATCTACACTATATGAAGTTAATTACAGTAACACATAGAGACAGAGATATTATATCAAAACCGCTTTACTACTACCAATAGTACGAGTGAGGCATTCCAATGTTGAACAGTTTCTCATGTCT
This sequence comes from Peronia verruculata, assembly GCA_038406235.1. Taxonomy (NCBI): domain Eukaryota; kingdom Metazoa; phylum Mollusca; class Gastropoda; order Systellommatophora; family Onchidiidae; genus Peronia; species Peronia verruculata. The sequence continues at coordinate 21,412 of JBCAUA010176129.1, read as the reverse complement.
GCTGAAGGAAAATGACATGTACAGCCTACGTTCACGGCTCGATCTAGATCTAGTTCACTACATGTGTAGATCTACTAGCTTACTTATGGGCCTACATTTTCTTCCACCTTTCGCTCAGTAATGATTTGGATTAAACTATTTCAGTAGGGAGGCACCCGATGTTCCCCTAGGTCTATGTTAACCCACGCCTATGATGTTATTGATCTAAGCTGTTCGTTGGGTGTTCTCGGTCCTAAATAACTAAATGATGAAACCTGGGAGAACATAGACATGCTCCCTTTCAGTATAATGAAGAGTTGTGACATTACTGATTTTTTTTTTTTTCCGCTAAAGTAAAAACAATCAAAATAATTCAACATATATTGCAGATGTAGTCGATATTCCTTTGTTATATATACCGTATTATATTCGCAGTATGTTTACTAGTGCTACCCTTCACAAGTAATAGTACATGTATTTGAAACGCTTACAATAGCAATCACTGGGGACCTGGGTTTGAACATGTACTAGAAAAAGGCAATCTTTTTTGGGATAATTATGTATGCAACAAAGTTGGCCGAGATATTATAGATTTTTTCCGACCAAGGGAACGGCTGGAAATCCCGGATTAATTTTAGTAGGCTAGGGGGTACAAATACTTCAAACTATTCAAATTGACATAGAAATACACATAAAAATGCATGGGATTCGTGACAACTGTTCTCAGATCTTGTGGTGGAGCGGTAACAAACATCAATTAGAGTAGAGTTCTATTTTTAGCAGGAGGGTACAAACACTCTGCCAGGGATGTCCAGGTTTCTGCTTGGTTGAATATTAACTATTGAGGATAAGGTGACCAATCCCTGTTCTCAGTTTCCCAGTTTGTTCCAGAAAAACCAACATTTTCTTACTCCCGTTTATTCCAGGAAAGGCAAACATTTTCTCGTCAGTATGACGTCACGAAATCGTTGTAATCGCTATGGGCACTGTGGGAGTTCCCCAAAAGTGTTACATGTACTTGCAAGGTAAGCTAGGCTTAATCTTTCACTACTGTTCCACGAGAAGCGGTGTGTAATCGCGGAAGAGGCAGCGAATCCACGTAGAGTTCATGCCCCGGACAATCTGGTAAGAGAAGGGGTGGGGCGGGAAGGAGACGGTATGAGATCGGGAATTTCCGCTGTGGACACAGAGATGTTGTCTAAGGCCGAAAACATACTGGTCCTTCAATCAGACAGAACTCTGATATAAGCCAATCAGTGGTGCCAGAATGAAATTATAGACAAGACGAACGTCGTAATTATGGTCACGTCATGTTCCATTTTCTTCGGTTTGTGCGGCGAACTTTATCCACGTGTCTAAAATGGCGCAATCGCAAAAAAATGGAACCTTTTTATCTTATGTTTATTTTGATAACAAATTTGAAATCAGCGACCAAAAATTAGAAGAGATCATGCAGAATTTGCTATTTATTGCCTGTAAAGTTTTGATTATTTAAAATATATATATCGGAAGTATCCATTCTCCTCCTCCCCTCTCCCCCTCCCTCAACCCCATGGGCCTAGCGCCCACGTCTATACTATACAGCTGCAGCAAAACCTAAAGGCCTATGGACTCGAAAACTACTGAATATTTCCATCTGAAACTTAGCATACGACATTGTTGCATTATAGATCTGTGTTTCTACTTACCGGTACATAAAGCAAAAAAAAAAAATAAAAAAAATTACTATGTTAAACATTATCCTAAAAAGGCGATACTAATTGAAAAATAAACTCGTGAGAGAGTACTTTTGAAAGAGTGACCCGTTCAAAACACCAGACACGTTCTCTTTGAGTAACATTCAGTTTAATCATCCAAAATATCAACATCGAGGTGCTCACGCTGTCCATAAACTTTAGTTGCAGGGCAATATTGGTTTGACTTGAGTTTATAAAGTCTCCCAAGAAGGCCATGGGTTTGTTACTGTTGTACTATTCTATTTATAATTTTAGAAGGCCCCTCCCATCCGACGCTCTTGATGAAGGTTGGAAGCTTACGGGCTAATGAGCAAGATTTAGAACCTGCTCGCTTTCTTTTTTTTTTTTTTTAGTGCCCCAATAGCCCCTTAGAAAAAAGAAGTCCGACGTCTAGCCTTCTCGAGCAACCGTGAATATAATTTGAAGACCCCTGTTATGTGCACAGAACACCACTCGCAGTTAAGAGTCGGAGAACTGAGGTGAAGACTTTCAAATTTTACTCGCCCCCCCCCCCCGAAGGAAAAATATATTTTGATATTTTGTACCATTCTGGGCACTGATCGTCCCAACTTTCTGGGGATTGAAAGGCTGCATACAAAAACAAACAAACAAACAAAGTCTTGTCTAGTTTTATTCTGACTCCAGAGACCCCGACTTTTTTACTCAGACATTTATGTCTCATGCCTATCAAATAGATTCTACGTTCATTGCTTTATGACGGTTTTCCTCATGATTTACGGTCGACATATGATATTTACCTCGCGTGGGTAAACAATGAGGATCGTAATTTAATCCCGCATTATGTCTCTCTAGGGCAGACGTCTGATGAGGGTGAATGGGATGAGGGAGCTGTTGTAGATGAGAGAGTGAGAGAGAGAAAGAGAATGAGAGAGCAAGAGAAGAGAGAGAGAGAGAGAGACAGAGAAGAGTAAATAGCAGAGAGTTATTGGGTGATAAATTATGATAGTTAACAACAACAAAAAATGAAAAAAAAAAAAAACAGCATGTGAGTCTGAAAAGAAAGAAGTTGAGGAGGGAGAGAGAGAGAGAGAGAGAGAGAGAGAGAGGAAGGGAGGGAAAAGTGGGAGAGGAATAGAAGGAAGAACAAAGAGTGCATTAAATAATTGTAGTCAAAAATGTATGAGGCAGAGAGAGAGAGAAAGAATGAGCGAGGGCAAAAGGAATAGGGAGAGGGGATAGTATGACATAAAGAGAGTGATAAAGAGGGGACAGAGAAGAAACAGAGACAGTGCAGGGCAGAGAAAGTAAGGAGTGAGGAAGAGAGAGAAAAGGAGAGAAAACAAGTGACTGATTGGTTGATTGATTGATTGAGTGAGTGAGTGAGTAAGTGAGCAAGTGAGTAAATGAATAGGTGAATGAATGAATTGAATGAGTAAATAATTGAATGAATGAGTGAGTGAATGAGTGAGTGAATGAGTGAGTGAGGGAGAGCTAGAGAGGAGATAAAGAGAGAAATAGAGTGAGGAAGGAGAACATGAGAGAGCCAGCAGACATCAAGTTTACCAAAGCAATAGATTGCCGTAAATTGTCAAACACTGCAGCAATAGATGGTGAGATAGATTGTTACACACTAATGGCCTGACTCAGCATCTTCTCATTGTAACACAATTTACAGAGGTAAAAATACAGCAATGGTTAAAAAAACAACGATTCAGCAGAATCTGTGGTACTTGTGCGGCATCCGTGATGCACGAAATGAATTGAAATGCGTTTTGGGGTTTATTGGCGGACGGATCAGTAAGATTGCGGTTATATTGCACCTAGCAGCGTTGGATTGTTTACAAATGCAAACACGGTCTAAATAAATTTGTCTCAATCCTGCAGGGAATAAAGTTTGATCCGACCGGCCGTTCCGCGTCAGTACCCCACCCCAAGGGTGATTTAGGCCTGATGGCCCAAGTGTTCTTAAACTAAAAAAAAAAAAAAAAGATTTCCATCAGCCTATTTACCCAGAAACCCATAATTTGCGAACTTTGTTGACTGTCACCTCGCACATTAACAAGCACACTACTTCTATAAACAAATAGCACAATTTAAAGGTAATCATTTGAGTAGTTTTCACAACACACAGGGCCTGTAACGCATCCATTTTCTTTACCTATTGACCTCATGCTCGGGAATGTGCAACATCATCCTCGGTCGCCGGCCCAGATTAGCAACTAGTTACTAGACTTTATCTTCATTTATTTGTTTCGTAGCTCTCGTTGCCACATAGAGACGGGGAAACCTTGTCAAGCTACACGGACTGACTGAGTTGTCATCGCACGCCGAACTGATTCCCCGGAATATCGCCCTTTCCCGAAAGTTGGCTCAAACCTTTTCGATTCGGCGCCCTTACGAAGAAGGTTATATCTACTAGACAGAACGCATTGTTCTAGATCTAATGCGGAGGTCTATTTGACTATAAAAGCGTGACGACACGTCGGTCTCAAGAGAGACTTTTGTGCACGCATCCTACTAGATCCACATCTACCAGCAGCTGTCAGGCCTACACTGTATATAATATAGGACACGGTTGTTGAACAGTTTGACCAGTCAGTGTGTTGTTTTATGTACCGGCGCTATCGGGAGGTTGAGGACATGGCAGCTTCAAAGATTAGAGTTGTGCTGTTTTTGGGATCCACCCGTGAAAACCGGCTCGGTCTGCGAGTTGCCAAATTTATGCAAGGACAGCTCGAGGCCAAAAACTATCAAGTCGATATGTTCGGTAAGTAAAGGGTGGATTAGATCCAGCAATTCTAGATCTAGATCTGTAGTTCGAACTTTTATTTAGGCTAGTTTATTGTTACTTAAGTTAATGTTATGCTAGATCTAGAATCTAGATCTATTAAACTAAAGGTGCTGTGCCTTTGAAATCATAGCCAGCACTTCGGTGATGTAGAAATTTGATTTTTGGTTAATAAGTTAGATGTAGATCTAGATCTAGGTCTAGATATTCTAGATTGAAGGCATCTTAGCAGTGCAGGCAAGATAACACTCACACACTTTTGTCTAGTGCTCAAATCCGGTCTCAAGACCCGTAGTCCGAGTGTGAATGACACAGCAGATCTAGATTTAGTCCTACTTCAGATTTTTAGGAAAATTTGCCAGCAGAACCTAAATTCATATACCTGGTACTACTGCTGCAGTAGATAGATCTATGATATTTACCCAGTCCCTCAAACATCATGATTTAGATAGGTAGCCTTATCATATTACAGCTTCTTCCCAGTCGAGACTCTTGTTTTGACAATCGAATGTGTGATTTAAGTGATTGAAAGGCGAAGGTATCAGCATAAAGGACAACGGGCGATTGTCAAGATTTCCGTGTCAAATTACGACTGGTGGAGGGTCTCATATAAATTAGCGTTGGGGAGGACCGTCACTCGCTCGTCGGACCTATATGTTAGTGTTAGGGTGATTTTGCGCTGGTCGAGGGTCCCAGCAGGTTAAGCCAGCGGGGTTGTTCTACTATTTGGTACATATGAACTGAACCTGGGTTAACAAACGAAAAAGCGCCAGCTCTCTCTTCTACATAAACTAGATCTAGTATCGGAATTTAACGCGGAAATCTTGACAATCGCCGGACAACGTAGTATAACAGCAATAAAGTATTTCATGTTCATCAAATGTATACTCAGATGTAAAAATCAATGTTTACTGAACACTCAGAGTAACTGGCAATTATTAAACTTTCCAATTTTTCTGATATATGAATTAACGTAGACTGATAATAGTTTTTTCAGAGCATACACCATATACCTAAAATATAGAGATTCTTTAACTACCGAGCACATTTTTGCGGTTAAATTAAGTTATAACTGAAGATAGAAATACACATTTTTCCTGACTTTGTGTATTGACATTTTAATTTAAGAGGTTAGCAAATTGTTCTATCAACTGAGAATGAAATGGATGAACTAAGCATTTCTCAGATTGTGTGAGATTTCATACGTCCATGAAATTGATAGTGGGACATTCCTTACTCTTTGGACTGTTAAGCCTACTTGGGTATTAGTTGATATGTAACAAAGGACATTTTTCATTCTTTAAACTGAAAATTTTGACCAGATCTGTAAATGTTTTGGTTAAGACTTTATGTAAATCTTAGGCAGTTTTTTAGTTTGTTGTTGGATGAGTTTATACGTAACCAGTGAGCACTTTAAAGAAATAGGTTTTTCTGCCAATTTTTTTTGTTTTTAATTGAATTTGATAGGTAATCAGTGCTGAATTAGCCAAAAGGAAGTCATTACAATCATTAAGCTTTGTTAGCCACAAATTTTTGTTTCGACCCTCAGTAAATGTCTTGTGCCCAGAGCAAATGATTCGGAAGTCGCTCCGGGTAATTGTGAGTTACGGCCGTTTTTAACTGTTTTCTGATTCAGATTCCAAATTTGTTCTTTTCAGGTTAGAAACATTGAATTTTCAAATTGCGGAAACAAATAAAAAATTTTGGTATCTCAGTCGGAAAATAGTTAAAAACTGTCCTAACTTCAAATCTCCCCGATCGATCTCCGACTTATTGTTATGCTCTTTCTGGATCTGTTTTTAGCTTATCATACACGACAACCTTGTTTTTTTTTGTTACTGTGCAGATCCCCTTGAGCTGAAATTCCCTCTGCTGGAGAAAGCTCTCCACCACTACCAGGACAGGAGCAAAATCCCGAAATGGATGTTGGAGTGTGAGGAGAAAGTGAAGCAAGCCGATGCCTACGTTGTTGTGTCAGCAGAATATAATCACAGCATCCCGCCCGCCCTCAGCAACATGATGGATCATTTCGGTGGCTCCCTCTACGGCTATAAACCTACGGGAATAGTCACCTACTCACCAGGTGAGGGCTTTTCTAGGTCATATCATATTTCTCAAAGTGAAGAGATCTACAGTCGAGTCCACCCAAACTGAACTCTGATAATTCGAATTTCTGATAATTCTAATAAAAACGAAACAATAGATTTTTTTTCCTCTTTGTGCCCGTTAAATGCCTCTCGCATAATTTGCAGCATACATGGAACAGCGATGCCGATAGATAATCAAGCATCCATGCAGAGCCTTATATTGTTATAGTACAAGTAGACACGGTCAAACACGTGCATATTACAATATTACTATTATGATGCTTTGTGTGTAGACAACCTGGGGCATTGCGTCTAGTGCCTGTGTTACAGTCACTGTGTGGCGGTATAGCTCTAGTCAGTATTTACATCGTGCTCTTTCGCCTGCGGTTGACTAGTTTTATTTTATAGACTAGATCTATGTGATGGCTTCCTCTAACCTCTTGAAGAGAAAGAAGACGGCCCTTTCCATTGAGTCGAAAGTGAAAATGTTGCAGGAAATAGACAGAAGTGTGATGTCCAAGAAGGCCATAGCTGAAAAGTACGGCATTCCCCCAGATACACTCAACGATATTAAAACATCGGGAACATGTGGAGAAAGCGACAGCCTCCTCATCTTTTTTTATTTTGCCTCATAGGTAATTCAAGAGTTGTTTCCCTTGTCAAAAAACTGAAAGACGAACTCTCATGAATTGAATCTATGAGGACGGTCCCGGCAAATTCGATTTAAGCGGACTCGACTGTATATCAATCGGCCATTCTTGGGTTTTACCAATCAGTCTATTGCTCACTGTTGATCCCAGTGTTTCTGTCCATTGATGTTTGTCTGTCTATTTAAACCAGAGACATTTATCTCCTGTTCATTTATCATTTGTTCAGGAATCCATCCATTCATCTGTATTATACATATCTATCCATTCTTCCATCTGTTCATCAACATATCCACTCACATATCAATCTGTTTATTCATTCACTGATGCATCCATCTTTCCACCATCTGTCCATCTGTCTGTCCACTCATCCAATATTGTTATTTTGAATCAATAAATAACCATAATAACATAATTTGAATTAGAAATATAACTTCAATCTAAAGTCTTGCATTCTTTCTGAAATTGCAGGTATCTACGGAGGGATGCGAGCAGCTATGCAGCTCCGTGCCTTCCTCAGTGAGCTCGGAACTCTGAGCGTTTCAAACATATTTGGTATCCCTGAAGTGCACAAAGCCTTGGATGAGACTGGCAAACCACTTAATGACCACATGGTTAAAGGGGCCAGTAAACTGATCGAGCAGCTGGATTGGATGACATTGGCCATGAAGAACCACAGAGACAAATTTGGAGTTCCAAAGTAATTTGAATACTTTTTACAATAATTTGTTTATTTTATACAAATAATATAGAATAGATAGTACAAAAGTTTGAAGACTTGTGTTTTTGAAAAAAAAATAAACCGCCTTGCAGTTCAGATCGTTACTTTGTGATTGTGCCATTCTATGTGGAAAAAAGAATCTCTTTCTCAAAGATTGTTTTGTGGTCCATAAACCTTGTTGGCATCATCAGCTCCACATTTTGTTGATACTGAAAAACCATGAGATCTACATATTATAGTCACCCATATTCACTTTGTCACTGTTGTTAGAAAGATTATTTTGCTTCTATGAAGGGAATCAATGGTATGAAATACCACTTCATTTATTTTCCAACAATTTTTTAAATTTGGCCTGTAGATTACGGTTACAGTTTTGGTAAGCTTTTCAACCTTCTGTCATGGTGGTTATCTCAGCTGGTCCTCAACCATAGTAAAAATAATAAAACACTAAATTGTGTTTTGATCACTTTTGCTCTTGAACAATATTTGAAACTATCATATTTTTCTATTTTGTTTGTAGGAAGTACCCTTTGAAAATATCATGGTCACTCTGTTGTCGTTCTTTTTTTTTTTTTTTTTAATCTCTCATTTTGGTCCAGGGATATCATACTGGTTCTTAAGAAGTGATGGTTTTGTTTCTGGCTGTTTTGAAAATCCACGTAGGCGTGTTTCACATATATAATGAGCCATTTTGATTGTTAGCCAAATTATTTCCCTTTGCGAATTACAAGCTATATAATAATACATGTACATTGTAAGGTAAAAAAAACAAAACACACACACTTTTTCTGTTTGTGTCTGAAATATGAGGAACTGAACATTCTGAAAAATTCACAATGTGCGGATAATGTCTTCTCTTCGTAGGGATTTTTTTTTCATAATATTATGTATGTTTTATTTTTCTGTAGCAAATCAGAATACTACATGAACAACCCTTTCCATTTCCAACTGTTTGTTAACCCTGACAGAAATATGAATATTGTTTAGATTAAAAAATTGTTAAATACAAATGGAGAGCAGTAGAATGTCCATGAAATCATATCTTGTATTCATATCATGTCGGCTCAAATTTATTATATACACACAGATATAACTCTTTTCCTGTCAGTGTGAGCAAGTGTGATCTGTTTTATAACAACGTTGCCTTATTGTTTCAATGTCAGCTTCATATTAAATTATATATGCAATCTTTACTTTTTTTTCCAAAGCCATTTGAACAAAAATATTTTTTTTTAGTGGAGTTTTTCTGTTTTTTTTTCTGTAGTTCAATTTCTGTGTGTTATCTCATGCTCAGGTAGCAAATCTGATACTGATTGATTTTTATGTTAAATATGAAATGGATTTCATTTTTAAAAACATGTACAAGATTTGAACTAAGAGATGTCACTGATGATTTTCTCGTTTTGTTCTTCTGCCAGGCTGTAGATCATTGTAAGCTTGTGAAGAAGAAGTGGTGCTTAACTTTTACAATGGAATTCTTTGCTCACCAAAATCTGACATTAAACTCTCGCTGCAACTTGAGAAAACAACTACGTGAATTTCGACTGGAAAAACTGTTATCCCACAGATGGGAGCACAACAATTAAGAATGCATAAATATGAGTTGTGGCAGTGTCAGTGGTGATCAGATTTAAAGTGATTAGATCTGAATTTTGAAAATACTGGATTTTTTTATTACATCTCCTGTGTTTTGGTTTACTATGAAAGTTGGATGATTTGGATCATTGTTTTATATTTCATTAAAAAAGAACAACAAAATTCTAGCACAGTGAGCGAATAGGCAGTACAAATTTGGTCTTGTCAGTATGGTATGGAGCGGACTATAAGAAAGAAAAAAGAAAAAATGACCTAGCATCTATATGCATTTCCGCATCTTATGTGATATGAGACATATGCCTGCTCTCAGGATAATAAAAGTTGGTATCTAATGCTGGATAAAGATGAAACTGAAATTCAGAAGTCAAGGGCATCAAAGGATTCCTGGATAGTTTGAACATTGCCAGCACAACGGGTACTTTGTGATTTCTCCACTCTCAATGTCCCAGTGATATCCATTGATATGCTGGCCGCAGTCGACATGCACTTATAATCCAGCCTCTGTGAATCAAACTATAGTGACAAATAATTAAAATAGTTTTGACCTTGAACAATTGAATATCAGTGGAAAATTCAGATATCTTTCATGTTGTATTGCTCATTTTTTTTTTTTTTTTTGCTCTACTGAGTGGCACAGTCTTTTTTTTTTTTTTTTTGAATGTGTCATCTATTGGAGCTTGAGCACTTTTTGTCAGTCGTCAATCTCATATGAGACGCAACACGATGAAATCTGGTGCTTGTCAAACTGAGCCGCTAGGAGACGTGTTTTTCAACAGTGAATGAATTTTTAGGCATTTTTTTTTCTTCACCAAACCCTTCTATATCAATCTAAAAATGTATTTCAGTGTTTCTTTTTACAGAAATAGATGGAATAAAAGCCCAAAAATTGTAATTTGGTGGCATGGCCTAACAAGGATTTAATTTAATAAGGATTAACAAAAGTGATCGGTCATTTTCTCATAAATTCAGCTGCAGCAACAGGTCACCCCCATCATCATTATTTGCCAATATCTGAATTTCAATTTAAGATAGAGCAATCATTTTTTCACGCACAGAACGGGAAATGAATAATCTTTACATTGATACTAATAACTCCATATGCTCAAAATTTGACGAGAGCCTGATTTCGTGTTGCATCTCATATGAGATAAAATATGATAGGATGAAGAGAGTTTATGTTATTCACAAATTAATGGGATCATTATGGACTTCCTCCACACCATTTTGAGATCAAGTTCTTTTTTTTTATCTATACACATTTTATATGTATTGCTAGACATATTTTTTTTGTCTATACAACTATAATTTGTTCATGTCAAAGTGCCCTGAGCCCTTGGAGATATGTAAAATTGCATGTTCATGTTTTTGTCTCAGTTAATCTACCAATGCTCATGTAGATCTAATTGTTTGATTGTGTCAAGATGCCCCTTTTGAATGTCGAAATGTCAGATTTTTGTTATGAAGCGTTACTGGTCATTGCAATGAAATGGGAAATAAATGTATACTTTTTGATGAGGAAAATTCTAATTTGTGCACTCCTCAGAGTTAACTCCTGTGCCGTCAAACCCCATGATCTGTAGAATCCAATTATGTCATTAAAACTTTCTCTGATATCTGCCACATTTCAGGCAGTCGTTAGACATATAATGAAGATAAATATTTCTTTCTTTGACCAATGCACTGCTTTCTATTTTTTTATATATATTTAGATCCTTTTTTTATTGTCCTTTCCTGTGTGTTCAATCAAAACTCTGCCTTCACTCACCTTGATTTTATATGTTGAGAGAGTAGAACCATGCACAAAATGGATCTTTATCTTTCAAGATCTTTTTTCAATATGCAAGTTCTTTTATGGTGTATGTATACTGTATGTTTCATAAATAAATCTATTCTTGTTGTACCAGACAACTAGTTTATACAATGAACTTATCATAATTACTGAGTAGTTACTCAATTTTAATCCCTTCTTTTTTTTTTTTTTTGTTCTATTTTGAAGAAGTTTGAAGGTCCTAGCTTCATCTACGGTTATTGTGCTTTGGATTATAGGTGATAATGATTATTTGTCAGTGTATTAAACAGTTGTTTCTTTTTGTATTTAATTTCTTTTGTTCTCTTTATTTTTCATTTCATACATATCATAATTTTAAAGAAATGCCTTGATCATCTGGTCAAAGATCTCGAGCTAGTTCCAGCTTAACAATAGAAATATCAGATTTAAAAATCATGCTATATTTTCAATTCACTGTTTTTTTATCGTGGCAATAACCATTTCATTCATCATTTTATAAAATATAATAAAATTGTCTGAGCAGCAACTAACAAAACAATTCAAGAAAAGCAAATAACAAATCCATCTTTGAACAACTCCATCTTGATGAAAATACTCCGTCAAATGTTCGAGCCCGCTTGGCTCTTTGTCGGAATCACCATGACCTTGTAAATGGTCCTGCATGTAGTGGTTAAAATTGTTTTCTATTGCATTACCGATGCAGTTGAAACCCAGAGTATGCATTATAGCATGTGAATATTGGAGGGAAATAATCTGCTTCATCCTATAAAAAATGAAGTAAAATAAAAAAAAAACAAAACAAAAAAAAAAAAAACCCTCAAAACAAATACACATCTATTCCATATTAAAAACAAAGGGAAGAAATGCTTTGAAAAACAAACAAGATACGTGTAAGCTACTTGACATCAAGAAGAAATACAACACACACATGTGTACTGTAAAATTTCAATAAAATCTTTTAATTTGAAAACGATCAGATCAGTCAAACAGGATGGGTATGATATGGTATATGTATGAGAAGGCATGCGATATTAAGTCCAACACACACACACTGTAACAAACAATTGCGGAGATAAGTACCACTCTAATCACAACTTAACAGTCACTTTCCACACTGAAGCCATAACGAACAGCGCTGAACTTTTCATACATCCATGGACCACAGGATACAATGCCATTTGTAATTGTAATGCTGGTGAGAAAGAGTGGTGGTATCAGCGAACGTATCCTTCGCCCGGCTTTTGCATTTTGTGATTACTCTGGAGAATATAAACCAGGGAATCCGACTTATGACCTCAAAATCAAGTGGAGTGGTATTCCACATGATTCCAGCAAAAGTCTTTTTTTATGTGTGCAGCTTAAAATTTTTTCATTAATTCAAAATGCCATAAAGAATATAAAATATTCCAGATTATGCTAAAGCACTGCAATTTGGCATTCTCTGCTAAAGAGGTCAAGGAATTTAGGATGTCAATTACTGAAAAATGACCATTACTGAAAAGAGCATCAGAATTAGCACAATTTTTGACAGAAATCAATTTTAATCTGCCTTATTTTGTTTTATTTATGATGTTCAATGTTCACTTATTAGTAGTTCACCAATAGAAAATGTCATCGCCCAAAAAGTCACGGAACAATATACATGTATATATAATCCTGGCAGTGGAAAAATGTGAAAGTCATACTGTTTCAGTCAATACGGCCAACTTGACCTTCATTAAGTCCTTCAAGCCATCATGATCTCTTGAAAGCATAAGTACATGTATGAAGATTGACGTCGCGAACTGTGGCTACACATGATGTGTCCGCAAGTTTTCAGATAATCACACAAAAAACATTTATTAGCACCATTGACTTCTTACTTTAAGGCAGAACTGCCTGGGAAAAGAACAACAACAACTGACAAACAAATGAAATCAACTTGCATAGTATGAGTTTTGAACATAGAACAAACACTGAAAAACAACAATAAATACACAGACATGCCTAACTTGAAGTTTTGAAACTCAGACCAATATTTTGATATGATTTTTCCCCCCATTAACCCTAGAAGTGTCAACGGATTGTTATGGGGTCAGTCAAAGACTGGGTCGTTTGTATTTTGCGTTCGATTCCCTCTCCAAAAAGAATAGCCTACAAAATGGGAAGAAAGCACACCATATATCAATGCCATTAGATCTAATATGCCATTCTATGAACATGAAGATTTGTCGCTACAGAAATCATGTGTCTTTAGAAATTGTGTGTCAGCAATTGCTTCTCCCGGCACTTCTAGGGTTAAATAAATTAGAATAACTCATTATTAACACAGTCACGAATCAAGCTGACAGTCATGGAAGTTTTGAGAGCAACATTTTGATATGATTTTTTTTTTCCCATTAAATAAGCTAGAATGATTCATTGTTAACACAATCATGTATCAATCTGTTCTGACAGTCATGGTACCGGTAAGACTAAAGAACAAAAAACTGCTATCAGAGCCCAATCACACAAACTTAAACATTGACATGCATCACTCTCACACACTGTACACTAAATCACTACATAAATATTGCACTTGGATTGATACCAATATTATCAGGTATCAACATGCTTTACTCCACCTTCCTGTTTTCTTGCATAGAACTAAGTTCACATTATCAATAAATATGTTTGATTTTTTTTTTTTATGTTGATTAAATTAACAGACATATGCATATGACAACAATAAACAAAAACAGATCTAGTACAGGGAGAAGTAAAAGTGGCCTTCTGGTATCAATAATCAACTCAAAGTAAAAGATGAGGGAAAAGAAACAGAGGTGTATTTAGCCCTCATTTACTATGCCAAATGGAAATGGGATGCTGTGACTGAGAGGTCAAACAACTACTTCCAGATAGAGTAATGGGGGTTCAAATCTTACAAAAGGTGAAGATAATTATTTCTTACTTTCAGTGGCCCAATAGCCTCTTGGCTTCTTAGTATTAGCACAGAAGTATGATTTCAACCCTTTTAAACTGGAAATTTAACTTTTTTGTAACTCCAGCCCTTTAGAGTTTAAATAGAAAACATTTTTTTTTAAAAGCACTGTTTAGGCATTACGTATTTTACATAGCAAATGACAATTTCATCTGCATCAAGAACAGGCGGAGAGGCCACTGTTCAGGCTAATACATTTCCAACCCCTACTACCAATACACAAAGCAAGCACCAAAACTGAGGCACTGATATCGATAAGAATAAGATTTAACCCCACACTGCCATGATTTTTTCCCTCATTTACTTCTACAGCACTATCAGCTGCCCACATAAACTTTTCTGATACATGAATCAAAGTGTTAGGCAAATGAACACAGGCTGGTTTAAATACAGTGACTCATCACACACATCTACTCACAGAAAAATTCATTCCAAATCTGTGATTTCAAGCCTCCATTCTGTCCATAGTTCTAGTTTTCATAGTTCACGACTCAACCACACTATATAATTTGTCTCGCAGCCAATCGAAATGAGATGTAAGTTGTTGGGCTGGAACCAGGAAATCGGGCTTTGAATGTGATGAGAGGGGTTAGACATCAAATTTTCTTTTATTGCAGAAATCGAAAGTGAATTCATTTCTGAACAAGACAGTATCGGTCTTATCCTCGATTTATACATATTTCTTCATTAAAACCAGGTTTTGTGAGGTTGGTATGTAGATTTATGTGTTCGATTGTTCATTTGAACTCGACTTTCTTGGAATTTTAGTCATTGTCCTCCCCCTGTCTCTTAAACTGCAATATCTCTGGCTAGAATAAAGCTAGGTCAGAACTTTTTTCACCACCAAAAAGGGTTTGAAATAAATTTTCACATGATACCAACAACATTTGGTGAAAAAATGACGTGCATCACATTTTGACAGGCTGCAAAACATATTGCTTTATTTACAGTCCTTGCTTCTCTGACTCATTTAGGTATGCCTCCTTCATCATTCCAAACATCACCCCTGTCTAATTCATCTTCATCAATCTCATCTTCCTCCTTGTCATTTTTGTTATCCTCATTACTTTTTTTTGTACCTTTCTCTCCATCTGTGCTTCCATCTTTCTCTTTTTCACTCGTAGTTTCTTTTTCATTCATTTTTCCTTCTGCTTTTAATCTCTCCTCTGCCTCCAATTTGGCCACTTCCTCTTCTGTCAGTTCTCGGATCTTAGGGCCACTGTCTTCTTCTTCTTCTTCCTCTTTCTCTCCATCCTCTCGATCCACAACTATTTCCTCTACCTCTTCTTCTATTTTTTCCTCCTCCTCTTTTTTCAGCCTCTCGTCCAACAGTGCTTGCCTCTTCTTTTTCTCTTCCTCCTCCTCTTTCTGTTTTCTTTCCTCCTCTTCTTCCTCTTCCTTCCTCTTTCGTTCCTCTTCCTCTCTAGCCTTGCGGAGCTGAGCTCTCAGAATATCCAGGAAATGCTCCGGTGCTTTGCCTTCCTCATTCTCTTTGATCAGACCATACTCAACTGCTTTCTCCAGGGCCTGAAATGGAAAAGAATTAAACATATTGTAATTTGTGATAAAAAACAAACAGAATGAATTCATAGAAACCACAGTGCCCACCTACTGCAAACGGATTCAAGAGAAGAAATAGGGAATTGGATACATAGATATCAAAATGTCTTATCTAATGCTGGCAGATCCTCAGACATCAAACAGCATCATATTTTCAAAATACAGTCGAGACCGTTTAAATCGAATTTGCCAGGACCATCCTCATGGGTTCGATTTATAAGAGTTCGTCTTCCAGTTTTTGGACAAGGGAAGCAACTCCCAAATTACCTATGAGGAAAAAAAGAAGTTGAGGAGGCTGCCGCTTTCTCCACACGTTCCTGATGTTTTAATATCGTCAAGTGTATTTGCGGGAATGTCATACTTTTCACCTATGGCCTTCTTGGACATCGCACTTCTGTCTATTTCCTGCAACATTTTCATTTTCAACTCAATGGAAAGAGCTGTCTTCTTTCTCTTCAATGGGTTGGAGGAAGCCATCACATAGATCTAGTCTATAAAATAAAGCTAGTGAACTGCAGGCGAAAGAGCACGATGTAAATACTGACTAGAGCTATACCGCCACGCAGTGATTGTAACACAGGCGCTAGGCGCAACACCTCGGGTTGTCTACATACGAAACATCGTAATAGTAATAGTATGATACACTCACATGTTTACCTGTTCTAACATTACAAGGCGCTTGCGAAGATGCTTAACTGTCGATCGGCATCGCTGCTCCTCGTTACGGCTGAGTAATCTAGAGGAAGTGTGGTGCCTGTCTACTCTTGCGTGATTGACAGGGATTAAATTAAATATGACATGACAGCCATTTATCACTTCAATATTTTAATTAACAAAATTTTTTTGATCTTTATGCAGATCTAATTCATCTTTGAAAATAATATATGATACTCACAAGTTGAGCAGCTTTAGTGGCCCCCTCGGCTTTCGGATCTTTTTGTTTGGAGACAGCCATCAGTATCTCCAGCATAGGACTAGCCACGACTACACCTGCCAATTCCTTGTCGGCTGCCATGATGTTACAGACCACATGACAGGCTCGGTGCTGGATATCTGGCAGATCGCTGATGACATGCACCTGGAAGATGTCCAGCCATGCTTGTACCTGAGGATAGCGGGAAATATAAGGATAAAAATTAGTGGATAAAAAACCAATGTGGAAATAACTGTGATAATCACAAGGTTGTAGTATCTGCAGGCACATAATTCAGACATCAGTTTAAAATTTAACTCTCAGTGTTTGAAATCTCACCCCAATAATTTAGATCCAGGAGAAATTATCTTTGTTTGTGTCAGTCCCAGACTTTTGTTGAAAAGTCAGCCCTATAATTTTCAGAAACAAAAGCAGACTTTATTTTTAGCATCAAACATCAAAATCAAAGGCAGGGATGTCAATCTGTCTACATGAAAAGGAAGGAAAGGTACCTGGTATATTCTTTAGCAACATGTAAAACTGAAGTACGTTAATGGTAAATAGTACTGGATTTGAGGAAAACAGAGAAATTACTGACAGCCAAAAAAGTAGGTTATCCTGTTAAAGTAGGGAATTTGACATCCCTGCAAAGGATGAAAACATCTTAGGAATGAGTATGAAAATGTAATATCCACAGTGAAGGCTGTGTCAAATGGCATGCCATCAGATGGTGAATGTTAATGCACTAGATAAGGGGGTCAAGATGACATATAGCTAGGTCTAGGAGAATGAATGCTCTAAGGCCACAAGCTACCAAATAACACTGTATTCAAACACAATATGAGAAACTGCATCACTGATGATGCTAGTTGGCAGAGAGCTGCCCTTGTTAAAACAACAGGCCTACGACTTACACAGAACATACATCACACACACACACACACACAAAGGTATGCACATAGATCTAAATGTTTGGAATAACATCTGAACAAGACAATCCCAAGACGAACTGCTGTCAACTTGATAAAAACATATCACGGATTTCATAATAAACATGAGCTACCTCTCATGAAATGATGACAGAGTTAAACTGCAGGGACATAGTAAAGTCAAGGATGTCAACTTCTTTACATCAAAATGTAAGAACTGTTTCACTATTCCGTGTTACATTCTTGCAGCAAGATGTAAAAATTGAAATATTTGTTTCTGTCTTTACTGTAAAGAATTGAAAAAAAACTCTATGGCACACAGAAAGACAGGTGATGGTCACAGGATCTCTTTCCCTACTAAAGTGAGATATTTGACATCTCTGTAATGTATATGAACAATGACTTATTTGCCAGTCGACATAACATACAATCACAATCAAACTATACATACTGCAATAATCTTCTTGCAGATGGTTGGTCTGGCAGACAAGACAGCCAAGGCCCCAGTGGCAGCTCGGACTAACTGGAAGTCATCTTCTCCCGAGAACAGCACCAGGATCTTCACTCTGTCATTCTCTCCATCATACAAGTCTTGCACCTGTAAGACACATTGAATGAGACATCTTAGAATAAGATAAAGTGGAATGTTTGAATGAAGCGTGATAAAAAGAAATTAATTTCTTTTTATCATTCACATAAAATTTTTCATCTCACTTAAGGAAGACATTGAAAATGAAGATAGGAAAGATATGAATGAAGACAAAGATGGGAATTTTTGAAAGGAATCAAAAGTAAGAAGCTTGTTTGTTTGTGTTGGGGTTTAACGACACATCAGCATGCTCACGGCTATATTGTGTCAAACACAGTAAAATATGTCTACATGTCAAGAAGAAGAGAGGAAAGAAAGCAGGACAGAGAACAGTGTCAAGGAGAGAGAGAGAGAAGAGATGTCTCCCCTGGAAAAGTTATTTTTCTATCATAAACAAATCTTTTATAACGAATAATTATAAAAAAAAAATATCTTTTATTGTAAAAAAGTTTTCACAAGTAAAGACATTATAAACAAAAGATTAGACCGATCAAAGGATCAAAGACATATGGGCAGTTTTCTGTTTCAATGAAAAAGTGCTTCAAACAGAGGAAAGACGCTGGGAGAGAGGCAGAGATATGCCAATGAGGGATACATATTCAGTAATTACCTTCTCACTCATGACCATATTGCACATACACTCAGTGGCCGCTCGACGTAACATGGCATGTTCCTCATACATGTAGTGTTCTATTGATGGCAGACCTTTCTCTGTCAGAATACGATTTCTGTGGAAATAGGATTAGCAAAATACAGAGAGTGATTCCCGTCAAGTGAAAAAAAAAAAAAAATTATCCAAAAAATTTCCACATGAAATTCTCTTCATATGAAATTTTTAAAGTAAAATAATTCTACTGAAAATCCTCTCACTATAAATACAAGCTAGGGATCCTCGGACACATCGTTGTTGGTTAACAAATCATAACTATCATTCCATGACTAACCCATTTTTATGTCCATATGATCTGATGTATAAGTCTGAACATCTACAAATTTAATATTAATGTCCAGGTATACACTACTTTTCATTTCAACTTATTGCTTATCTCATTTTTACCTGCTTTATATTTTAATCTGATTTCAAAGTATCTCACATGATACTGTTCATCAGTATTTCAGTTTAATCATGCATTAACAGAATTACTGCATGTATTTATATCAAAGTCACATGACATAATATCTTAACCCTTACCTGACAGACTCACTGACAGATGATAAGTTTGTCAATGCCAACAAAGCCTCAAAGTTCTGCAAACCAGATCTGTCTGCATGGAGCAGCGATATTAAGGGACGCACAACTTCATAGATCTGTGGGAGAAGAAATTAGCTGTCAGCTCCTGGATTTTTCTTTCACTTCAAAGGAAAATAATATTAAAAAGAAAAAAAAAAAAAAAAAAGAAAGAAAGAAAGACTGTAGTGCTAGATCTTGCCCTCATGCAAAGCTGAATGATTTAAAAAGTCAATTCCAGTCAAAATTAAACATATGCGAAATTCTATAATATCATCTCTCTTTCTGTTATGTTTTTATTTGGATTGCAATCGATCATCTCTATAAGTTACACTGAAATTCCTTCCTGGTAAAGATTTCTTAATTCATCAATATTTCTTCACACCATATTTATTATATTATTATACATATGGTACATATAACATTCTATGTTGCATTAAATTTTTTTTTGGGCTCTGGCAAATGAGAAGTCGTGTTGGGCAGTTTTGAGTTACAGCTGTTTTTTAACTTTTTCCCATCTGAGATACCAAAATTTAAAAATTTTTTTCCACAAAAAGAAAATTCAATCTCTTCTAACCTGAAACAAAATTTGGTATCTCAGCTGGAAAATAGTTAAAAAATGGCTGTAACTTGCAAACACCCAGTCCGACTTCTGACTCATTTGCCCTGGGCGAAAGACATTTACTATTGTAGTTAATCAGCTTAACCGATTAACTGTCTCCTCCGTGTCAAATCTGTCTCATCCCAGCAAAATATTCTGTATGAATTATCTCACATGAGGACTTTCTCTGTATGTATGGAGTTCTGTTTTACTTGACTGCCACTCATATGACCATGAACATTTCACCAAATTATCAAATTTGGACAGACAGTTACAATCTACACATCTTTCAACCTTCTGGTGGAGGTTATCTCGAAGACGGACAGTGAATCAGCCGTGAATCAGAATAAGATGCCAGTAAACATAAGACAGTGGCTCAGCTGATCAATGTACAAACTCACCCTCTGGCCAGGGAAGGCAAAATGGGGATCGGATGTGACAGAAATCTTCGCCAAGGCATGAGCTGCCAGGATGGTGCCGTTGTCGGTGTTGTTGTTCATCAGACTGAGTAGTGACTGCACGGAGAAGTAGATGAAAAAATAGAAAAAAAAGAAATGTAAGATGACAGATGAGATAAGTTATAGAGGATTCATCATGTCAAATATGTGTCACTAGTTTAAGTGCCCATCAGAAACAGTAAGAAGCAAATTTTAAATTGGGCTGACCGGAAATGTTATGGTGCACAATGCATTGGCAAATATGATGTTACATAACCATTACAGATTTGTCAGTGACAAATACGTGACGCCGCCAGTCAAAACCATACATAAGTCGGTTTTCGGAGGTATGGAGATATATACATCATTTTAAAGGGCATTTCGTGCCGTTTCTAGTGATACCAGAATCAGTGCTGTAGCCATAATAAATGCTGAGTTATGCCCAATTAAAATCAGGAAACTGGGTCACTGAGCAGAATAAAAATTTTGCAAAATTGCCTTTAGAAGCCCAGCAACTTATATATATATGGATTCCACCGGCGATGTCACATATGATATTACATAAGCACTACAGATTTATGTGTGCATGCATGATTCTAGAAGCCCTATCCTAAGTATTGCTTACTCTGAGCAGAGTTCAAATGATTACTAAAAAGCAGCAAACAAAAAAATTACAGCCAATGGGTGGACAGAAACACACACACTGACAAATGGAAGCTGACTGATAAAGTGTGCATAACCCTGGAAAATATCTGCTCAAATCTCAACTAGAGGTATGAAGTCAGTAAAACTGAACAAGACTAACATATCGTCGATGTCATGCTCTAACCGAGTAACTGGATTTGGGATTTTTTTTTCAGGAGACTAAAAAAACTGTATTATTTCTAAATTT
>JBCAUA010176019.1:0-21725 GCA_038406235.1 Peronia verruculata | reverse complement strand
CCCCCCCCCACACACACCCACACCCACACAACCATCCACAAGTAGCAATCATAAAACTTTTCATTTTGAAACTGGCTTACCTCATAATTAATGAAAAACAAATACATCTCACATCGTTCACACAAATTCAAAATATCAAAATTCTTTCAATATTTAGAGGATGAAGATATAAGTTTGTCACTTAGAGGATAAAGATAAAAGTTTTGCTTCAGCATTGTCCAGCACAACAATTACAAACAAATATCCATACTCTTTCATTTTTCTGAATGCTCTGTCACCTTGTCACAGTCTGTCTGAGTTGTGTGATGTAAACAATGACAAAAGCATAAAAAAAAAAAAAAAAAAAGACGTGCAGCTGTCAGAATTAGCAATAGTTTGGCAAATTTCATCATACAGCAAATATCAGAGCTCAGCAGTAGTATCAGTCAAGCATGTCATCAAATGTCATGTGGATTCTCAGAATGAACATTATGAAAAAGAAAGCAGTAACAAATAAATGTTTTTTTTTCCATTAGCAATCATACACAAACACATACACATTTTGTGAGCTCAGTTCTGTGTTGCTCGGTCTCCATTTTTTGCATTTATAAGAAAACTGATGGTATATGTTTAGCACCTGTTTTTGTACATGGGAAATAGGACAACATGATTTTCAAAATCTGTCTGTCTGGGCAAGTGATTGGTGAAATAATTACATTACATGTTAGATTTACTAGCCCTCTTTCATGTGACACAGATATGTCCAAAGAGCCCAAAGTACAGATAGAGCAACAAAGAACTGAGCTTGTGGTTTGTATGTCGTAGCTGGACACAGGGAGGCAAGAAATAACGGACATTTCCAGTGTCTATGCCTCCATTGTAGAGCAACAAAATAAGAAACGATTTAGAGAAGAAGATTGGGAGCAAAACAAAAAGTAAAAAAGCCATTTACATGATAAGTCATATAGAAACGTTTGCCATCTTCAGCAACACAAAGTATGGTTAACATGTTAGTTGTCAAGCTGTGTTACTGAAATGACTGCAAAATAAAAGAATTATTATTGCACATATCGAATACAAAAAAAAAAAAAATATATATTTATTTACATACACATACATACATATACAAGAGCATACACACACAATGCAAATGCATGAAAATGCCTTTCAGTTGCAGTATGGGATATGACACAAAATCAGGAGCTTGTCGAAGTGACAACTAGAAAAATTAAGATTTTGTTTAACAGTGAGTGAATATTTTCCTCACAAAACTGTTCTGTTCCATTTAAAAATGCCTTTCAGAGTTCAATTTGTTGACATATACTGAGTATAGACCCAGAGTTGTTGTTCGTTGACATGACCTCAGAGAGGATCAGCAAGGATTAGCAAAGACAATCAGCCATTTTGTCACTAGATTCAGCTGCCGTAGCAAGCCACATCATCATCTTTCATGGCCAATTTCTTGACTTGTACTTAAGACAGACCAAAAATTGTTCATCAATCATAAAGGAAATGTATAAACTTCACAGTGATAAAATAACTTTACAAATATGTTCAAAAACTGACCAGTACCTGATTTCATCATGTCATGTGACATATGTCTACCAGAGACTGATTAATTGCTCACATCCGAGAGTCTGGGGAAATATTGTGGAGGTAATTTACTCACCCTGTTTTATTTTGCAAACTGATTAGTGGAGCATGAACTTGGCAGTGCCGCAGTGCATCATACAGTTTCTACAAGACTCTCTCATACCATAAATGTACGGACATCAGCCACACAGCAGATTGTTGAGGTTTTCAGAAACATTGCTAGAATATTTGTCCATACAAATAACACATGTGTCAGAATTTGCTGCTCACGACAATAGTGGGTCACTATGGATGCTGACTGGATGAAATTTGTAGCAAAAGTTTCAGATTCCACTCGAAGCAATGGGTATCTTTTGTTGAATATGTGGTAAAACTCTCCATTTTCAAAATGTCAAACAATCTGCAATTTCCGGGCACAAGTGAATTTTTGTACCACTCACAGACAATCACGAGTACATATGCTGACTCAGACATATCTTATCTGTTTGAATGCCAGAGTTAAGTTTTTATAACTCAGTCACTAAGAAATGATTAAATTTGCAGAACTGTAGAACTGTGCACAGGTGTAAGATAAATATAGATACAGCATTCAAATGAGACATGTCAGGAGAAACAGTCATATCTGGGTGTTGGGATGAAAACGTTTATAGAATATAACCAATGTGTTCCTACTCTCATTCTCCAATCCAGCTGTTAATTGATCAAATACACACATACTCAACAGTCTCTCTTGGATCTCCCCTACCTGTATTTGTCTGGTAGCAGTCACATCTTATTTCATATATAAAGAGTGAAACTTAAATCATTTCCATCCACGCAGCAGATATTTAAATGTTAAACATCAGTTTCTACAAAGTATTTCTTAAATGCCACAAAAATTACAGAACAGAGGCTCTACAACACGTTTCACCCTCAGCAAACTTGCGGTCAAATACAAAGCAAACAAACACATAAATTGTGTAGACAAAATGTTTGATGTAGCAAAATAACTCACCAGCTGCCATTCAAAACATGGTTCAAAAACAAAGTCTATTCAATTACATGAGGTTTGCCAAGCTTGATGTTTTCAAAAGTTGGGACATTAAAGTGAGGTCTTTATGCATGGTTATCTGACTTCCTTTTCTTAAATCTCACGTTTTTTATTTTCCATTACTTTTGTATTACTTTTTGACATCAGGACCCGTTCAGAGCACCCATGGAAAAAGAGACAGTGATATTTGCCTGAGGTCTATTCCACTGCATGTAATATTTACTGCCATGTTAAAAAAAAGCTATCATATTAAGGGAAAAAAAACAAAAAAAACAGCTGCAATGTGAAATCTCATGTTGTACAGTGGTCCCAATTATTGTGCTAGAAAGAGGACACACTCTCAATCTGAAGATGATCATGTTTGGAATGACAAGTGAGGTCCTGAACTGTGAGGTATTCCTTTGCTTTTTGGGGGGGATGAGACTGTATTACATATAACTGGTAATAGCAGTGGTCAATCTTAATGAGTTTCCCATATTGTTCTTCTATCATAGACAAACATAAAAAAAAAATATCCATTATATTCATGGGCATATTTCTTTCTTTCTGAAAAAACCAAACTTAAACAGAACATTCTGTCATCTCGTCCCACATGACCTCCTACTGATGGAGACTGGAGGTTGATGGAATCCTGTATGGTTGCTGTCAAACAGACAAAGACTCTGCCCACTAACATCGACCTGCAGTTCATGCAGTCGTGACGCTGCCCTGACGTTCCCTGGAATAATCTGGTGTGTTGCTGACTCGACGTCTGTTACGCTTGGCTAGTTTTGCCATGTCCTCACCAAAGACATCGCCAGTTCTCAAGGCCGATATCAAATCATCAAATTCTCCTGAAATAGCACAGAAACGGGTGTCCAGTAAAAATAAAACAACAATACAAATTTTGTCAGCCATCTTATTCCAAATGTCTTGTATAAATTTGAACTTATTTTGACCATTTCCACCACATACAAAAACTCTTCCATCTAAAATTTTCAATTATCTCCAACATTAATTTTATGGCTGAAAGTCAAGAATATAATTTACTGTCCAGAAGTTTACGAAAGTATTTTAGTGCAGGAAAAAATGACATTGGGAATGGGGTGGGACAAGAAAGAGAGGTGGCAGGGTGGAGAGGGTTAATAAAGATGAAAGACTAGATGTCCTGTTATTTGAGGGAGGCTAAAACACAAAGTGTGGTACCAGCACACTAAAAGGCAAAAAGACCCGATCAGTAACATTAACAACAATGCTACGTCAAAGCTTCAGAGCTGAAGATCAATTAGCCATTTGTCACATAATCTCAGCAAGATCTGATAATAAAACACCACAAAGCATGATATGGGATCACATTTCAGCAGGAAGCCTTTACCTACCTTTATCTCCATTTTCCACAGCTACATTTTTAGATTTGTCGCCTGTTGTGCTACTACCTCGTCTCAGCATTATGCGTTTCTCTCTCTCTTTCTTGAGCTGAAGGGAAAACAACAAGAAACAATGTATTCAGTTAAGTCTGTATCAGCATAAATATTTAATAAAATGCTAGAATATTTTTGGGGAGTTATTTTCTTGTTTAAAAATGTAAACTGGATGGACATTTATCATTACAGAGAATTTACTGTATAATTAGAATTGAAAAGTTTTCACTTAAAACTGAAAATTTGGAAACCAATTATGATATTTACATAATGAGAAAAAGTTATTTAATATTTGACTGACTCAGAGCCTCATCTTTCTCTTATGTACAATGTCTGAGTCACTTCCAGTCATTTCCTTTTGTTTAGTTTGTCTTTTTCCCTCCTCCCCTTTTTCACAGCTCTAGACTCTGGTGATAGGTGGCTCTAGCAACCATAGTGTATTTCCTCATTTGTCATTTTATCAAATACTTCAGGTGGCTGATATACAGCAACTGAATTATCTGAGTACAGAACACCTGCATTTTCAGAAGTAATTAAGGTAAAGATTTTCTTTAAGAATTCTAATCCCATCATCTTTTCTCTGAAAATCCTGGCCTCATAAATGAGTCAAAACAATAACACAGGTGTAAGAAGTTTAATCCCCTGAGAGCATTAGGCCAGTCATTAACATTTACCTGTTCCTCTAGGTGTTTTCTCTTCTCTTCCTCCTCTTTCTGCTTCTTGAACTTTTCATTTTCATGTTTGGCATCAGCCATGCCCGTCACGAAGCTGTCTATGCTTCCAAAAAATTCCTCTGGCTGGACTTGCTTAGGATCTTCACAGAAAGCCTTCACTGTGCTCTCATACTGTGATCATAGACAAGAAACAATATGTCAACAGCATATGAAAACTGACAAGGAGCAATATGATTAGTGAGAATTACAGGAGGGATCCGTGAAACACAGTAGCTAAAAGGAAAACAGGTAATGCTCGTAATGCGTTCCAAGTCCAAGAGATAAAAATTTGATGTTTCCACTAATGATGGTAATAACTTTGGCTAGATCATCTTTTGCTGTAAATTGTCTGCTGAAGAGAATTAAGAGACAAAAACAAGGCATTTGTTTGCCAAATTGTGAATGTTCTGAAAGTGGTACAATTTTTAAATGAACAGCTAAAATCAATGGTACGTTTAGAGCCAGCTCTGCCTTGGAAGAAGTGGAATAACATGTATATTACTGGGTAATCCAAACAAATAGTTAATAATGCAATATCAAGAAAACTAAATCGGTTATCACGCATGGTGATATTCTTCTGAGCAAAAAAAAAAACAAAACAAAAAACAATACATTTTACCTTCCTTACAAGTCAAATTTAGTTTTAATAAAAAAACATTTCTTTTTTATTTTTATTCTTCAAACAGTCAACTCACCTTTTGCTTCATCTCAGTATAAGAATCCTCGACTGAGGAGAAATTGTAGGCAGCCACAGTGCAAAAATCTCTCATCACACTCACAAACTTATCATTGCTGTAGGTGCTCAGCTTCTTCTCAAAGAACTCCACCTCCTGGAGAAGATCAAATCATCCCACTTTTTTGTAACACAGCACAGAGCAATTATGTCTAAACTCATCAAGGATTAAAAAACTCAAGGCCTTCAACAGTCATCATTCTATCGTAAATTTGTGGTAAAATCTTGCAGATTTTGCAGTCTGACAGACACTGTACATGGGTGGATTATTAAAATGCAGTTTATTTAAAACCAAAGGAAAAACTCCTGTAATGTTAAGATTTAGAAAATAGAACAGGCTCTAGGAATTGTAACTCTATCCATTTTTTTTTTTTTTCTAATTTTTTTTCTTCTGAATACAGTTGTGCACACTTCCAAGTGATTTGAGGAGACTTCAAAGGTTATAAAAATTGTAACAAATCTCCTTTAATTGCATAAATTGTAATGGGGACAATTATCAGGTAATGAGCAAAGAAAGGAAGCTTCTAGGGAAAAAGAAAATAAAGATAACTAATTGTTAACAAACAATAACTTGTTGTTTTGATGAGAAAAGCCTACAGACAAAGAAAAAATGTGGCTGCATTTATTAACAAACATTAATGACATACATTTCTAAACAAACATTAATAAACACACACCTTCTCAATACTGTGCAAGCCTTTCCGCAAGCTGCCGATCTCCTTATCAAGATCTGTGAAACTAAAGACAGAAATATCTTCTCTTCATTTGTCTGGGTCATCGAAAAGCATCAAAAACCTCTCCATATAAGAATATTTGTAAAAAGGAAATTGGTAATTCTATGGATCAATATATATATATATATGTACATCAATTTGCCACGATTTTCACCTTATAAAATATAACAAATTTCTATCCTACTGACTTATTTTCCAAAGGCCTCATTTATTTGGTCCTTTGTAAAATTTGATATTCCAATAAAGATACTGATACATTTTAGATATGAGACGCGACTCAATGAAATCAGGCGCTTGTCAAATTTTGAGCATATGGAGTTATTGGTATCACCATGAAGATTATGTATTTCTCTTTCAGTGTATGAAAAAAATATTGTGTATCTTAAGTAGAAGTTGAGACATTGGCAATTAAAGACGATGGAGGTGACTGGTTGCTGCAGCTGAATTTAGTGAGAAATGCCCGATCACTTTTGTAAATCCTTCTTTACCTTTGTTAAGCCATGCCACTAAATCACAATTTTTGGGCGTTTACTTGCTCTATTTCAGTCAGTTGAACTGTGGAATGCATTTTTAGATTGATGTGGAGGGGTTTGGTGAAGAAAAAAAAAATACGTTAAAAATTCATTCACTGTTGATAAACACATGATTTCTCAGGTTGGCTCAGTTTGACGAGCCCTTGATTTCATAGTGTCGCGTCTCATATTTTAAATGCACGACTCAGTACCCAACAGCAAGCAGGAAGTGTCATTTTGTAACAGTGGATAATTAAAAATTAATTTGACTGTTATGACTGGAACAGAAAGGTGAGTGTTGAAATGTTTATCAAATGTGTTCATCCTATCCCATCCTACAGCCAGGCTGACAGACAATACTCACTTGACTTTGGCAGCATCATGCACATGAGGTATGTCTTGGTCAATCTTACACAAATCTGGGAACTGAAAGCACAAACAGTGCGACACAAAGTGAGTTAAACTTGATGGATAAGCACCAGATCAGTGAAGCTAAATGCTGACTTGTTTTTTATAGGGAAATTTCTGATCTGATTTGAGCTAAAACTTCAAACATATGTACACACAAATATTTCTCCTTGAAATGTCTAATGATGACATTTTCAATCTGATAATTGTTTAGTCAAGTTATTTTGAAGGATGATAGTTAAATTAATGAGAAAGAAGGATAGAAAAATAGCTTGCAAAATGACAGAGAAAAAAGGTGTAAGATCAAGTTGCTGTTTGACACTATTCTATGAATGAAAACATACACCACATGACTCAAGATTTGTATATCTCTAATATAACATTCTTCTTGTAGTAGAATTGGCCTGTCATGATGTCAAGTGGTGCCATGTGTCAATGACAAGAACTAGTATCTTATCATTGCATGGAAAAAAATACATTTGCAGCTCTAGGCTTATCACTACTGGTTAAACACACACCTGGAGTAAAAGCAACACCATCTCATTACTGGTGTGAATTGTCCATACATTTCAATGCTACTGTCGACATATTGACTGAACTGAGATTTCTATTTCACTCTTGTGAGACTCAAGTGGTTTTTGTCTATAAATCTGCATCTCCTCATTTCTCAATGTCAACGACTGCAAATCTAACTACATTTGACGACATTAACCCTCTGAAAGTGAAACACCACAGCTACACTGCCACATGTCTTCACCACCCAGTGAGCTCACCTTTTTCTCAGATAGCTCTACCAGATAGTGGAGGAGAGTCATGTTTTTGTTAGTGCTGGCCTTGGTGTCCACCATCTTGTTGAGGCTGGAGATCTTGAAGCCCAGGGCTGACCCCCGCTGACCTTTGTTCATGAAGTTCCCCATGGCCAGGACCAGCTCTAGCAGTTTCTTGAACCTTCGACTCCGCAAAATTTCCTTGCTCGCACCAAACACGGCTGTAATGAAATGATTAAATATTACATACACGAGTTGAACATAGCTGGTTTGCAAGGTTGACACTTAGCCTAGTGACCAAGAGTTGTGAGTTAATTCTATTCTGAATTAATATTAATCAATCAAGCATATGTAAACTTTAAATTTCATAAATTACTGAAGAAATCCTCTCCGACTCATTTCAGAAGCAGTATTTAGTGACATTTCTTTAAATATTACTTCCTGACCTTTTGTGGTCAGCATCATTAGACTGTCCATTAAAAAATCCACTTCATATACAGCCTGCCAGATACTAAATTTTTAGGGAAAAGAAATGATTATTTGCAATTATACGCAAGTTTTTATCAACAGCGAAATCATCAGTTTGTCAAAAGAACAGTGATCAAGGAGTAGGCTGACCTTGAAACTTACCATCAATTCTTTGTTTACAATCCACTTTTCTTTCCTGGAATTTTTTCTTGAAGTACAGGGCTTTCAGTCGTTCTTCATAATGGAGAATTCTGGAACAGAGTAAAGAGATGTGATTGAAGTATTTTCTTCATCAAAACTATCAATACAAAATAAAATTCACAATTGCTATGACAAATTAACTGTATTTGCATAAAATTTTTATTGTTGTTACATTCGCCTCTCTCTCTCTCCTTTTATTGTTTTTTTTGTTTATCATTCTGCATGAGACTTTTCTAGGAATAAGTTCAGAAAAGTAACTTACTGCAGGTACTGAACAATTAACTCTAGCACTGTGACCCAGCCTAAGGGTTACAACACCCTGTGGCAGACCTTGCTGGGCCTGGATCTCGGCACAAGTACTTAGCCTCAGGATGTTTGTTCTGACTATGAAGACTCCGCCTTGGCTCTGGAGTGATATGATGCAGGCCCAGATTGACCACCTTGCTGACCACTGTCTTTTTCTAATCACTCCCCTAACTCCACCCTTTTTTCACATGTAATAATATTTGCAGTGACATTGTGGTCATAGCTTTTTCTTAATAGATCAGACCGGCTGACGTTGACAGGACAGCAGTGTCTACAAAGAAATCTATACAAGTGATCTAATGATTGCACAGTGAGAGCACAAGAGAGCTATCTGATTTATAAACTACTAGATACATAGGCTACTTTAGCTTTCATTCATAGCAATTATAGCTCACTTCATAACAGCTTGATTGCTGATCAATGCAAAACTTGTTGAGAGTGTCAAGTGGTCAGGGGAGTCAGCGTTATGATTCAATTTGGTATAAACAGAGAGACTGCATGTATTTGATACTCTCTCGCATTATCATATAGTTTCTTTTGATTGTAGTTTCGGACCACTGGAGAGGACTTGAGTGGGCCATGTGGCCTTTCATTTCTGTTCTTCTCTTCAAAGGATTTCATCTTTAGGCGTGGAATTCCTCACTGTTCTATTAGGTAAAGTTTCCTTTACCTTGTGAAGGAGTGTCTATTATATATTGAGCTGCGCTTACTTATTATGGCGATAATTTGATAAAACTAGGGCCGATAAAGCCCAAGTTTAAATGACATGGTGAGAAATATCACAGCACAACGAGGAGCCTCCACGAATAAACACGGGCACTGGATGTGGGGATTCGCTTCACCTGTTGTTTAAATACGTTGTTCGCAGTTCTTGGGTAATGGGAATTAATATTATTCATGATATGTCATGGACATATTTGTTTAGAGTGATACTTTATTCATGTACTTTTGAAAGATCAAATGTAATTTACTTTTACAACTTGTAGACTACTTACTGACTGAGTTAGCAAGCGTGAAGATGATTGCTGTGAAAAGACCAGCTGTACTGACAGCCACATCTAATGCCCCTGCAGAAGCAGCTGAACCGGTAAGTTACACACATTCATTTTTATGGAACATGAATTGGAACATCTTCCAATGAGTTTCTTCTTCTTATTCTGCCTTTAGAAAGGGCTGTAGAATTATCATTGATACCATTACGTCTCTATTTAATTCTTGTTAGCCGTTGTTGATTTTCAGGTTTTGCTGGAATTAATTCTCCTAAAAAAATTGGTAAGTCAGGGTATATATCAATATATCATAAGAAAAAAACACATATCCCCCCCTTTTCAAGCTACTTCCACTAGTTTCATTTCTTTTTTGGTCATTGAGTTTTTTTAGTTTTGAAGTGGTTCAATTTGTGGTTTTTGAAGCTAACCTCAAGTTAACTCAGTGATGACTGAGTCGTCACTCAGCGGCCACATCCTGACCCAGCGATGACTGAGTTGTCACTTCAGGTAATAAGAGTTAAATATCTACACAAATACACATACAGTTTGCAAACAGCACTGAAGTTAGATAAGTAATGACAGAAAAATATCTTTGAATCAGTCTCTTTGCTAAAGAGATATCAAAGAGAAAAATAACTCATTGTCTTTGAATTTATCTCCTTCCCCCACAAAAGAAAGCATTCACCTTTGAGCTTCATTTTATCTTCTTTTCCATCCCTTATAACTTTC
The DNA here is from genome assembly GCA_038406235.1 of Peronia verruculata. NCBI lineage: Eukaryota > Metazoa > Mollusca > Gastropoda > Systellommatophora > Onchidiidae > Peronia > Peronia verruculata. The sequence goes on along the minus strand of JBCAUA010176019.1, from coordinate 11,163 downwards.
CGTGAAATATTATAGTGCTGAGCCAGCTAGTTTGTTGATGGGTAAATTATTCATACCTTTTGCTTTGTTCATGTGTTAAATATTTATACCTTTTCTTTGATATTATTACAGAGTGAAAGTGATGTAGCAAAACATCTGAAATTAATGCTTTTGGCACTCGCGTTCAGCAAACCACCGGCTACTGTGACAGCATTTCAACTTTTTAGCAAAGTGGAGAGCAAGGTATTTTGCTCATTTACAACTTTTTTTTTTAATGTGTTAGCTAACTCAAAACATTTATCATAGAGAAACTAGCATTACTTCCATTTCAAGTAATTTGACTGGGTATGTTGAGAGTTGCTTTTATTTTCTCAAAAAGGAAACAATGTAAAGGATTAACATGGCTGAGTTGCTGAAAACATGATCAGAATCTGAAGACAAGAAAAAAATACCAGCCCATATCTGCTATATCACCCCCTTTACTTGCTGTCAAAGCATGCTAGCCCACTATGGACTTTAAGATGAGTATTAAACTCATGGTCTGATCGTATCTATGATTGTTAGAGCAAGTTAAGACCCAAGATGATACTTATCCTTGTAAGTCCTAGATGAAACAAAAACGTTTTCAGTTTCGAAGGCAGTGAAAACAGAGCTCAGATTTCATTGCAAAGTTTGTAGTGAAAGTCCTGCATTAGACTTTGTGTAGCTATCATGGAACAAGGAAAACTATCTCAGACTATTCATAGCTTGATTTGAATGAATGGAAAAACCAGATTTGATTATATTGCAGAATTTACCTTGAGCATAATATGTCAAGTGTTGGTAAAACAAAAGTGAATGAAATTTCATTTCCATGTGTGCTACAGGTATTATTCTCACAAGAAAATCTCCATTGACTGAAGCTCTTATTTTTTTTTTCTCAGTTTACAAGGGTAAAATGATTTGTGCCAGAAAATCAAAATTTTATTATCCAGGTTAAAGAATTGATGTCTCAGTATCCAGATCAGCTAGACAAACCATTACTCAAGGCAAGATTATCAGAGAAACAGTGGGCCCAGATACTTGCTATCAATGAAGTTCTAGCAGAAGAGTACAGAATACGAAGAGAGATGTTGTTGAAGCGATTGGATGTCACAATCCAGTCATTCAAATGGTCAGACAAAGCAAAGGTAAACAGGAAATTGGAGATGATATCGTCGTTGTTGGCTGCAAATTGTGTAATTGCAAAATTAGGTCAATTTTTTTTTTTTTTTTTGCTTAAATTGTAGTGCACCGTGTATTACAGAATATGTGTAAATATCTTGGGAAAATATTAATTAAGAATGCCTGAATTTGCACTGTGATCTAATCACACTTGACCGCCTGCCCATCATCTCTGCCGCCCAAACCATGTACCTGCACCGGGGGGATCAGATGCTGATACCTTATTACTGTTCATTTTGTATTTGACAAATTTGTTCTAATCCATGTTGAAAAAATGATTTGACTGAGTTAGGGATATTTAGTCTCTGCATAATTCATGTCAGTACTAATTAAGTCAGAGGCTAACTTCGAGATTTTCAGTTACAGGTTAATCATTTACTGTGTACGAATCTGCTAGTCTAGTGGAAAGTTTCTCTTGTCATAACTGCTACATGGTTTCTGTCAGTCACCGGCTGAGGCTGCACAACTTTCAGACCTTTGACATATTGAACTTTGGTCAATTGTTCTCTCTTATTTTCAACATCTCTGTCTTGCCACATTCTTCTCTTCTCTTCTCTTCTTTTTTTTTTTTTTTTCTCTCATGCACTGATCCCTCTTTGTCCCTACAATGAACCACCCCCAATTTATAACCTCACATCTCGTTAAACATTAGGTGTTATCCCTGGCCCTGGCTAGGTATTTCTTTCTTGTGTTCGTCATAGTAAAATGTAAATAAGGTAAGTGCACACGAAAGTTTTTCACAGTTCCATAAACCGAATAAGTTAGCATTCTGTACAATGTAAAAACCACCAGCAATTGATTTCAGTATTGTACCAAAGTTTCACAGTTACGAACGATTTGCATCTGACAGCAACAATATGTTTTATTTAACCTGAATATATGCGAGATATGTTACTATTTTCATAGGTCTTTCAACCATCAGTGTGGTAGTTATCTCGCTAGGAGTTATGAGAAGATGTGTGCTTTATCAAAAGTAAATATTAAATAAAGATACATATACCCTTGGAAATTGTTACGATAAGTGAATTTTGCCAACATTATGTCTAAAAATAGATTTCATACATATTTTATCAATAGCAAATTTAATAGCCACACAACTATGACAATTGCCTTGTTTACTGTGTATCATGTTAATGGTCTTTGCTGGAGAACATAAACGTAACAATTCTTATTTCTGAGTGTGATTTCATATGGCCAAAAAAAATTCTGATGATGCAAGTTTCTGAACACTTGTACAATCTGCAACTTTTTATAAGCAGTCACAATCAGTTTTCCTAGCATGCAGTTAGAGACAAACTCTGATTAAGTGCCAGAGTTGATAGTTTTTCGAAAACTCGTATGAACTTTTTTTTTTTTTCAATGTTTAATTTGGACAGAACAATGAAAATAAGATAGCAGAGGTCTACCAGCCTATCAGGAAACTTTTAATGGCCAAAACAAACATTGATGTCCCACAGATTCTTGCGGCGCGAGAAGGTAAGATCTGTCAAGAAAATCCAAATGTTACAGGCATATGCTGTGTAATGATCATCACCAAACAGGGAATATTTATTGAATTATGTGAACTTGTTGAAATATATTAGCCCTTTATTTTAGCTTCCATAAAAATTAATTGTCAAAAACTGTGAAAGGTTATTTTATTTGTCTTTTTTTTTTATTATATTTTTTTCTATATTACATAGATCAGCATATCATGCCTTATGATAGAGTCCTATTCAGGCTGACGCGTGAATTTGTTTTACCATATTGGCTTATAAATAACTTGCAGAAAGGGTTAAAATGTAGTGCTGGGCATTGGCCTGGGATAAACTGGATTTTCCAATTACTCACTTTGTAATAGCTGATTCTAAACTGCAATCTGACTTCTGTTCTTGAACTAGATCTACTCTAGCACAGTGAGCCGCCTGGCTACCTTATAGATCTAAGTGTAATACAGGACTGGTCTTGTCCACCAGCTTGCCTGCTTAATTTCAGTTTTGTGTCTTTAGTGGCAGGCACGCTTAACTTTCCTCACCGCCTCTCTCATAATGAACTGTTGTTTTGGTTTTGTTTGAATTTTATGGCCAATTTTTCAAACATGAGCATACACTTCACAGTCCTAAACACTATTAAATATGCCGACCTGTATGAGGACAATCCGACCCTTGCACCACCTTAATACATGTACATGTTTTCAAGAAAAAATCGGTCCCATAATCATTCATTCAATGGCTTCTCCAATTATTCTGCATGTTTTTGTTGCTTTACTTTTATAGTTTGTTAAGGAATAGAATCATGTCAAAATCTTCAAATGCCAACACATGACAAAGTATAAATAGTCATGCTTCAAGCTTAGTTTGCAGTGTAGTCTATCGTAGCCAATAAACACAACCAGTTCAGTACTTGAACCAGCTGAAGACCTGGCGGTGAACAACAATCCTAGATCCTGATCTTGTCCCTTGGTTTTCATATTTTTATCAAGAGCTTGTTGGCTAGAAAGCTAACCTGTGATTCCAGTTCCCTTGTCTGAAATCCTGCCTGTGAGGCCCTACTTGCTCAAGGAACGACACTTCATGATAACTAGCTCTGAGCCAAAGAGGTCATATAAACCCTTTGCTCTAAACTGGATTTTTACCCATTTTCATTATTAAGGCAGCAACTCTGTGATTTCTGGGCTGACTTACTCTAGCACAGCAAGCTGCTTTGTAAACTGGCCTGTCCAGTCTGCCTGCTCGTTTATCTCCCTTTGCTGGCACAATTTTGTACATTTGGCTATTCATGTATCAGGAGCGGTCCTAGTCATCATACTCAGGGGTTATCATACTCAAGATCTCTGTTGATGGGTGTCTTCCTCAGAATCGGATAAACTATAAATTAATATTCTTTCACGCTTGGTTTCTAGTGTAGTCTTTTTAACTATTAAGGAAAACCAGTTCAGCATTAGATCCAGTTGCAGATGCAGCTTGCAGATTCAATGGTTTTCAACCTTTTTGGCACCACACCATTGATTTAGATATTGTCTGCTTGTCGTTGAAATTTAGCAGTTGGTCTTTAAACGTTGATCACCAGAACAGATTTCATTTGACAATCAAATTTTTGTTTAAAGGCTGAAAAAAAAATGCTTAAAAAATCAGAAATTAATAATGAGTCAGATATTTTTAGTACCATCATATCTCGTGCTTCTATTGTTAGATTTGACAAGACTGCAAAAAACAAGCAGTGGTGTAGCTAGAGAGACAACAAAGTGTGCAATAAACAAAGTCCTGATTGGAAAGGTAAGTTTTACTGAGGAATGAATAGCCTTTTTTTTTTTCCTTTTATAGTTGTTCGATATCTTTGCTGTAAATAAAGATAATGTCTTCACAGGAAAAGTTTGGAATTAAACAGTTCTTTTTATTTTTGGTAAACAGTGCAACATTTCAAGATGTTACAGAGATAGTTTGTATTGTTGGTATGTTATACCTATCAGTATTTTGATGTTGCAAACAGTAGAGCTGAATTTTTTCACAGGTACCAGACAGAGGAGGACGGGCATGGGAATTGGAGCCACCTCCTCCAGAAATGCCTGCCTTTATGAAGAGAGATGCAGGTCCTCCTGGTAAGTTTGTTGAGGTTGCCATTAAGTGTAAAATTAAACATCGTTTGCAAAATTTGAGATTGAAATATGTGGAAGGATAAATCAATACATTCACAGATATAATGTATTTTTGATGAAATCTTTCATTATGGAAGAAATTTATATAAGAATCTTGATTAAAAAATATATGTATATACCAAGCAAATAAATGTTGTATTGATACTAGGAGAAAATTATGCTGTTCACTCTTTTAATTTGTGGAAGAGACCATGATTTCTTGCAGGCACATTTCCAAATACAATCGAGTCCACCCAAACCGAACTCTGATAATGCGAATTTCTGAAAATTCTAATAAAAACGAAACAATAGATTTTTTTTTCCTCTGTGCCCATTAAATGCCTCTCACATAATTCGAGGCCATGGCCGTGAGTTTCCTTAAATTGAACCTGTCAGTGCTGCCCCAAAGATAAAAATCTGCTTTTGTTCTCTCCACGCGGTTCCCACCCAACAGGGAAAACAAAGGAGACAGCGTCGCAGGTGGGGCAAGAGGGATCAGGCATTTAATTTTCATAAAATTACTGTGAATATGCACCCCGCCATGGCTTCAAGTAGGTCTATGCCTATATGTTGGGAGGGGGGGGGAACAGCAATGCTGATCAATAATCAAGCATCCTCGCAGAGCCTTACACTGTTATAGTACAGGTAGACACAGTCAAACATGTGCCTGCACGGTACTATTACTATTATGATACTTCATATGTAGACAGCCCGAGGCGTTGCATCTAGCGCCTGTGTTACAGTTAGTGTGTGGCGGTATAGCTCTTGTCAGTATTTAAATCGTGCTCTTTCACCTGCGGTCGACTTGCTCTATTTTATAAATTAGATTTATGTGATGGCTTCCTCTAACCCATTGAAGAGAAAGAAGATGGCTTTTTTCCATTGAGTTGAAAACGAAAATGTTGCAGGAAATAGAGGTGTGATGTCCAAGAAAGGCCATAGCTGAAAAGTATGGCATACCACCAAATACACTCGACGATATTAAAACATTGGGAACATGTGGAGAAAGTAGCAGCCCCCTCATTTTTTTTTTTTTTGCTTATAGGTATTTCGAGAGTTGTTTCCCGTGTCAAAAAAATGGAACACGAACTCTCATAAATTGAACCCATGAGGATGGTCCTGGCAAATTCGATTTAAGAGGACTCGGCTGTATGCATTACCCAACACTAAGTCCTGTTTAAAAGTTTGTAGAATAATCTAATTGTTGGAACTGTATTTTAGTGAGAATTTTGCACCAGTTTTATCATGTTGATATCACGGACATTGTCAGACACTTCTGGAAAAGTGATAGGTGTGGAAAAAAAAAGATATTAACCTCAGAAACCTTGTGGAAAATATTGACATACTCTCATGACATGGATCTCAAAAGTCTGTTGGGACAGAAAAAATCTCTCTTGTCTTGTTTTGAAGGTGTGAATGTCTAATTGTGATATAATTAAACATCCCCGTTCTTTTGCACTATTTTTTTACAGGTGGCAGGGGAGGTGGTGGTGGTTTTGGAAGGGGTGGTGGTGGTGGAAGGGGAGGTGGTGGTGGAAGAGGCGGCGGTGGTGACCGAGGACGTGGTGGACGAGTGCAAGGGGGCTGGGGTGATTCTCAGCAGCATACCAGAGATGTGGGTGGTCAGTGGACTCAAGGTGGCGGTGGTTACAGCACAGGAGGTGGTTATCAAGGTGGAAGTGGAGGTGGCTATCGAGGTGGATACCAGGGAGGAGGAGGATATCAACAAGGTGGATACCAGGGAGGAGGAGGATATCAACAAGGTGGATACCAGGGAGGAGGATATCAAGGTGGAGGATACCAGGGAGGTGGTTATCAGGGAGGAGGAGGTGGTGGCTATCAAGGAGGTGGTTATCAGGGGGGAGGAGGGGGATATCAAGGAGGTGGAGGGTATCAAGGAAGGGGTGGTGGTTATCAAGGAGGAGGAGGTGGTGGAGGACACCAAGGAGGAGGAGGAAGAGGTCGTGGAGGTGGAAGAGGAGGCCGGGGAGGAGGAAGAGGAAGACATTAGACAATGCATGCGTATGCAAATGAATTCTTATATATATTTATATAATATGCCTGAAATCTTGCATTTCACTGTGATGATCTGAGTGAAATATATCTTAGAGGTTAATAATTATTCAGTCATTCATTTTGATACAGTCCATCAGGCTATTATTTCCTTTGCTCTGTGCCAATTTAAATCATGTCATGCAATTAGTGCTATTAATTAATGTTGACGGCACAAAAGTTTGCCACTGATAAAGGAATATGTGGCTTCCAGCAGCTAAATCTCATGAGGAATGTATTAGGCCAAGGTCGGCAGTGAAAGCCAAAATTCACATTTTTGATTTGAACACTCTTTTAATGCTATAAATGTGTTGGGAGTGTGTTCCTCATTTACTCTAAGGTATTTTTTGTGAAAAAAATCTTCATGGTTGCCATGGAAACACATGAAAACAGCCGCCATTTTGGATTTTCCCCCTACATTTCAACCCAAATTTCTCATAAACCATTGATCACAAAATTTTGCAGAAACATTCTTTCATTCAGTACAAAGAGTTTGTTTGACCATTTTTGGGATATTCTGTAAAATGTATTCATTGCTATTTTTTTTTAATTCCACTATGTAAAATATGCAGATTTTCACATTTTTGAGGAGAAAAAAACTGAAAGAAAAAAAAAGAAATTTCTTGAATTTTGAAAAAAAAAACATCAGACAAAATCTTTATCTTACATTAAGTTTCAAATAAACCCCATAGACAGATTTTACAAAACTTGCCATAAAAAACATTTTGAGTAAATGGCAATTTTCTAAATGTTTAGTGAGTGGCAGTCTCTTTTCCCACAAGGGTGTCTGTCTGAGCTGATTATTCTCTTCAGAATCCACCAAGAACACACCTCGGACCACCCTCCAGTTCTTCCTGCCTTATGGCTCTTGCTTCTTCCTGATAGCCTGCCTCATGGTCTTCTTTTCTAACACTAACAACATGAAGACACAAAGCAGCAAGACATTCAACACAGTATAGGTTGTGAGCGGAAACGACCTTGGATTGTGTTAACTGCACACATCCAGCCAGTAGAGACAGCCAGTCTTCGCTCGCCGGCCAATGCACGGCCCCCGAGCACACAGGGCATGCGTGATCAGTTCATATATATGGAAGTATAGTACTATGAAGGGAGAATGGAATGTGTAAGCTTCTCACAACCCTATCAAAATGAATGGGTGTTTGTGCATGGAACTTTACGTTGAACAAAGGGAAGGTTACTATTGGCCAGGAGGAAAGAGGTCAGATTTTGTATCGATACTAAATTTGAAGGGTTCTAGTCGATGCAAAGTTGCTTGTCTGGACTATGAAATGAGGGCATTTTGATAAGAAATAAACTGCACTTACCTCACTGTGAAGTAACGGCAATTTTAGGTCTTCATAATCAACTTTTGACCCAAAAATGCATTGTATACTATCAATAAGAGGTCAAAGAATAAAAATATCACGAGAACTGTAGAGCGCAAAATCGACAATTTTGACCCTCATCATCGATTTTCACTGCCGACCTTGGCCTCAAATTCTTTTTCTTTTAATGTGTGGCTCAAGTCAAGTGAATGGTAAAATAGCATCTGTATCAATTTTATTCCAAACTGGATGCTATTTTCAGTATTCCTGGAAAAATTGGTTTTTCCATGTATAATCTCAGAAAAGTTTTTGTCAGTTTGTTTTCCGCAGCAGAGAGAGAGAGAGAAATGAGATTAAAAAACTTTTTGTATGGATTCACAATAACACAGGTTTAAATTACATTCTAATGGTTTCATAAGAGAGTAACAACATCACTTTGCCCATCTGTATCTGACTGACAGTTCCAGGCATGGTATGTAGCCATTAGGATTAGCTTTTAGCTTTTTAAAGACCTTAAAGTTGTCTATAAGACAAGAATTGTGACTCAAGTGAAATTTTTTTTCCTATGTGCACATGTGAGGAAATTTACAGCATTATGTACAGAGAACTGTAATGAATCAAATCCACTTAACAGCAATGTATTTTTGTCACATGTGATGTGATATATATCAAATCCAATAGCCAAATTGAGTTATTTGAAAGTTAGCAGGTATAGAAAAAAAAAAAAAAAATCAATGAAAGGATTGTAAGCCAGAATACATCTATACAGTCCCAATGGCCACATGCTCTTTTATCATTTCTTTTTTGTTTCATTTGTCAGTCTGTTTCTTCTTCCTTTGTTTCACTAATCAGTAGCACAAACAGGATTTACATCTGATGTATTCATAATTTATATTCATGTAAAATATACATATTATATGAGTTGTGAGTGGATGTTACTTTTTCAGGTTAGGAAGAAATTTTTTAACAGGCCAGTAAAGCATAATGTAATAATCATAGTTATCTGTATTATTATTTTCATAAGAAGGTTGGTGATGCACTACATGACATGTATGTGGTTTTAAGTTTGCAGTGTTAGAAATGTTGCAAGATAGTTCATGCAAGGATTTCACCCTAAGAATGTAAAAACATATTAAAATTCGAAGTGATGTTCAGTGTCAAATAGGATTCTGAATAACAGCCATGTTCTCCAGTGGTTAAGCTGTTTGTTAACTAATCTTGGATTGTCATTTTCTACACTAGGATTTTATTTTTCATTCTACAATGGAAAAAAAAAAAGAATAAATTATGTCTGAATTTGAGGAGGTAATTTTTATGGATGTGATGTAGATGGATTTATATACTGTATGCAGATTCTCTCATTCTTTGAGGAATCGTGAATTTCAAATATTTGAATGTGAATGCATGTATTTGTAAGTGAACATTGCAATCAAGAGGGAAGAAAAAATTGAAGCACTCTGATTCGCAGTAATACACAAAATCTGTTTTTAAAGAAATATTTGAAATTGATAGCTAAAACATGTATTTTGTTTCAATAAAAAACTCAAAGGCCTCAGATTTCTGATTGGGTATTGAGGGCGTAGTTGAAATTAGTTAAGTGCAACCCCTGTACATGTGAATGTGTGATATATTGAAAATAATGCCATAAAAATTCTTGTATAGTTTACATGTATTAAAAGAAGTTCACATTTGCAATTTGATTTGATTTTATTCAATAAAGACTAAACACACCAACAAGAATGTCACCACTTTCTTTTTACGGTATACATACACTTTTATTTGTCTTTCTACATCCATAATTCAGCTGAATGTCATCACTGCATATACAGTACATTTATGTATAAAGCTCAGGTTAAGAATTCAAGTAGCATGCAATTTTCCTTCAGAGCGACATACATATGCAGACCCACAACATTGTTTTTAAACAAAAATCTGCTTCAAATCACCAGTATTCAAAAACAGATACATACATGTACATGTGATATTCACTTTTGTGGAAAGGAGTTGTGGGATGGTATGTGACAGAGATAAAATTTAACCTTCTTGGCCACACCTTTTTACACACCCTGCTGGCCACAGGTGGGTGCAAAAAACATCAGCTAAAAGAAAAAAAAAAAGAACAGCTACCAGTCAATGCTTTTATGAATATGTTTATTTAGAGGGTATACCCTCCAAATAGGGACAGCAACCCACTTTTGTCTATTTTGAAAGTATGTTTATATATTGCCGATACAGGCCTTGTGCATGATAGTATACCCTCCAATTAGGGACAGCGACCCACTTTTGTCTATTTAGAGGGTATGTTTATATTGCCGATACAGGCCTTGTGCATTACCACACACAGGAACCCCAAACATTGGAACCTGAAAAGTAGAGACTACAACTACAAACTGTACTAGATCTAGGCTATATAAATTATATTTTTCTGAACATGAAAATGATTGAACTTTGAAACACGCCAATCCCATTTATCTGACATGACTATAGCCTACTGTATGAAGTTTACAAATTGTCTCTGGAAAACTATAAAACTCTTTTAACAATGTGTATCTGTGTTGAGTGAAAATTATATTCAATTTTTTTTTTTTCAATATTTTTTCAGTTGTCCAGTCAAAGTATAAAATAAAGTAAAAGTTTTAAAATGTTTGTATGCATTCTTGCCAATTACTTCTATTTTTTATGGAAGTGTCAATTGCTTTAGCGTCAATTGTAAAAGAATGAAAGTAGAACTCTTCTGCCTTTCGTGGCTAATGAAAGCTACATCACTTCCAGTCTGAGCTCTCTCTTTGTAGGCTAGACTAGACCAAGGCAAGCTCTCTCTTTGTAGGTTAGGCTAGACCAAGGCAATCTTCGAGCCTCTTTGTCACTCTTTCGCTCGAAACGCGTTAAGTGCCAAGTCCATTGCTACTGAGTACAAATGTCTCGCGGCCAGTCGAAATGAGACGTAAGTCGCTGGGCTAGAACGGAGAAATCAGGCTTTGAATGTGATGA
>JBCAUA010175909.1:0-21725 GCA_038406235.1 Peronia verruculata | reverse complement strand
ATGGTTGATTTTTTTTTTTGGGGGGGGGGGGAGGAGCGGGGGGGGGGGCAGTGGGAGAGGGAATTTACGAGCTCTTATTCGTATTCCTCGTATTCCAAATAGTTAACATACAGATTCGTGGAGCAATAACAATTAACATACCGGTACCTCTTCCCGTCTCTTCCGCAATCTGATGTTTCAGCAAAATTCATGGTTTGCTGAGATCTAAACGACTGTATTAGACTTACTAATGTTTAGACAAAAGAAAAAAAAAATCAGTCTGGAATAATGGCTCCCTACCTTTTTGTCGCCGCGGACCGTTCAAAGTTTGACAATTTTACCGCGACCCGGGGGGGGGGGCGTAAATTGTGCAAAGTGGGTACGTCCGTACGTGTATCTGTACGTGTGTTAAAACATTTTATTCTCTTATCTTGAATAAATATAGATTTCTGTCACCGTGGCAAGTAGCAGAATAATAATAATAATAAACGGAAAATAAAAAAAATCGTTCGACTCAGATAGTAAATAAAATGGAAATAATTAAACATTTCTTATTCGGCCCGGTACCAATTGATCCAAGGACCGGTACCGGTCCGCGGCCCAGGGGTTGGGGACCACTGCCCTAAGATATCACTATATAGTGGAGGTTTTGTTGTTGCTGTTGTTTGTTTTCAGGCATATTTCGTGTGTGGCTGCTAAACATTTTGGTTCTGTAAAGGGCTTCGAGCCCTACGGTGGTGGGGCGCTATATAAATGTCCTTTATTATTATTATTATTTTGTTGTTGTTGTTTGTTTGTTTTTATTTATTTATTTTTGTTGTGAATATGGCAGTAACTACTAACACCAGTCATTTTCTAACACAGCAGACTCTCTGCCCCGCCTTGTGTCATTACTGTCATCCACCTCTTGGAAATGTTTCACAGCTGTCTCTCTCTTCCTGGAACTGAACTCCAAAGCAAAACAACACGTCTCAGGTTCAAAATATCGGATTACAGTCCTGGGAAGCAGGGGAAAGAAAAGGACGTGCCATGCTAACGTTTGTAGAAAATATTAATTAAGTTGTCTCTCATCTGGAAAAACCCATGAATCGGGAATCCCACCAGCTGAATGATGACTCCCGAGACCAGTTGAACCATGGTTACTGCAGGATTAGATTTACAGCTTTGGGGGGAAAAAAATACAAATAACCTTTTTGAAACTGGATCCATCTGCAGGTTCTATAAAATAACTCTTCACTTAGACTTTCATTATGGTGACAGTGGTAACTCTTTATGCAAATCTGCTTCTACACAATTCAGAAACTGCGATGGAATGGGCACAAGAAAAGCATGTGTAGCAAATAATTGATGTGATTTCTGTTTTCGCAAGTTTGTTTCCTTCTGGAAATGATTTTAAAGTCAACATCAATGTGCACACACAAGAACAAACAAAACAAAACAATAAAAAAAACAAACCAACAAACAGAACAAAAAAATAACCTAAGAATCAAATGACAGGCTAAATATAAAATTATCTTTTAATACGTTTTGCTCATGTATCCTTAATTTGCAAAGTTAATAAATAGACATGTACATGTAAATGTATTATGATATCTTACAAGAGCTAAAACGAACAAACAAACAAACAAATTAAAGTTTTATTTACATCACATTTAAACGGCGAGCAACACTGTAGCATAAAAAAAGTACATAAAAATGCAAGAATTTTTGAAGTATCACAGATAGGTTGTATTTTAAAAATGAGATTTCTGCACAAGTCTGGAAGGATTTACATTAGTTTCAACAACCTGAAATAGACAACAGAAACAACATATTTTATTTTTAGAAAAAAAAAAGACAATTCTTGTATACATTGTCTATCAACAATCTAATTCATCAGTCAAACGAAAAATGCTTAAGACACTATCTACTGCCCTGCGAATGATATGCCAACATTCAAATAAAATTTACCTGTGGTTAAACAGCCTGCTAACAATCACGCATTATGGTAACTATACACAGTTTTTGATAAACTGCCAGTCAATCCTGCTGATTTATCCCATACTTCCACTACTCATCAACAGGTACTTTTGTTGTTGTTGTGTTCTTGCTGAACTTGTTATGTTTGCAGAAAGGGGTGGAAATTGATTAAATTAATGCAGCTCTGAAATGAACAATGGATCAACTTTGAAAATTTCCTTGCGTTTCCATCCGAGGATACATCACCTCTACTGCTTATTTTATCTGTTTCAACTGTCTAAACATCTGTTCTTAAGAGACTGATTTCAGCTGATTTCATTCCATGAGAAATCTCATCAAAGACAATTCCTCACATTTGCTAGTCACTGACTGAAGGGTTGTAAATAATGACTTCATCAAAAAAAATAAGCAGATAAGCCAAAAAAAAAAAAATTCTTATAAAATAGCAGACTGATTAATAGTTCATATTTAACTAAGCACAGATCTGGAAATCCCCAGAGTAATGTTTGTACCCTCTACTGAAAATAGAACCACCACAAAAATCCCACAACACTAGTTGAACGCAAAAGCTTGGGACAAACGTAACGCCGGAAGCACGTCATACTTTTTCCTTCATCATTAAATCATTAACATTACTCACCACTATTATTATTTGGAAGGCATCTAGGTTCAATAAGCTCACAGCGGAGAGTTTAAGTCATACATTTCTTCCCCACCGTAACAGGGTCAAACCAAAAAGTGAGGCAAATTTATGAAACGTTTGAAGTGTTTGTACCCCCTTGCTAAAAATAGCTGTGGGTATTTCCAACCTTTCGCTTGGTCAGAACAAATCTATTTAACAAAGGATTCAACACTGTTCCCATGACATGCTTTTACACCTGCTTTTAATTAGTAAAATGTATAGGGTGGACAGACAGTAGATGTCTGTTATTTCTATGAAGAAGCCTTCATAGGCGACATTTGAAACTACAAACCTGCAGAGTCTGCTGCTGATGTGATGAACTTGTTACATGAAAATTAGTAGTGCGTAGAACAGTTTAGGAAATTTAACACCTTGAGAGTCGGTTCTGTAGAGTTCAAGAGGTGAAATAAAGCATCCTTTCAAGAGACAGTACTAAAAATCAAAGGTCATGGAATTTCATCTCTGTTAGATTTCTGCTGCATATTCTGTGCTCTCTCTGCTGACAAAAACGGACCAAGCTGACAACATATTATAATACATGTATGTGTACCTGAAAGGTTAAATGTCATTAGCTAGTACAACACTTTCTATAAACTTGTGAGAAGATCAGTATTAACTGTTATTCCTTGTATTTCCACTGACATAATTGCTATTTCTGTTGTTGCTAATTAAAATGCTATATTAACCCATTCGCTGTGGAGTTTTATTGCCATCTGGACAGAGCTTTTCTTTTTTTATAAAGAAACTAAAAACAACTGCACTTGATCCTGGATAAACTATGAGTTAAACCTGTGTGTTCAGGTGAAGGTACTGAGTGAGCAGCAGGGATCTGCACGGATTTTGGTACATAAACAGACATGTGTGGGATTTTTCTGAATATCATTGTCAAACCTGCACTCTTTGACCAGGCCAAATCATCAAATCAAACATTTGACACATCAGAGTCTGACAAAGTTTGTGCTCCAAATATTCAGATCATTGGAGCATAAGAGTTAAAGTGCATTTTTCACAGAAGCTTTACCATGTTCACCAGTCAAATGCATACAATGTAACAAAAATCTGATATGTCTTTGCAAACAACAGATGATCGACCATAAGAAAACAAGGTGTGTCAAGTACATGTATATCTAAGGAGCTACAGAAAACAATTATATCACCTTCTATTGCTACAGAAAGTCTATATCATATTTTTGAATAAGGAAATAATAATAACAATAATAATACTAATAATAGTATAAATATAGTGCTCATCCCCATACAGTGTGCAAGCTGTAAGCGCTTTATAATCTTTTATTACCCCAAGAGATCCAGTGGAGGCACTCACAGATGTTCTCAGCTTACTGGGGAGCATACAAGGCTACCTACCAGGGCTCTAAACCTTATTAATCTAACAATATCATTTCACTGTCTACAGATACCCATTTCAACCTGAGTTGAGTCAGGAAAAGTGTGTAAATTGTCTTTCACAAGGACAAAGTGTCAGGACCTGTCAGGATTCAAACTGGTCCAAGAACTAGGCCACCATCACCACAACTGAGAAGGATCACATGAGTCAAGGAACACACAAGACTAGTAATTAACCATAATGAAATGGATATCTGTTTGCAAACAAACAAGTCACAAAAGATAAAACAGAGTGTAAAACTAACAGTATCATCATTATTGCTACAAACGTAACTCCAAATCCAATTCATATACTAAAACGTAATGAGTAGAAAAAAAGTGAAGCAAATGGGGAAAAGCTACTTTCATTTTCAGTTCAGCAACTGAATAAAACAATTGATAACAGTGCATGAATAAAGTTTAACAAATGAGTGTGTGATATCGTTCTGCAAGAGAAATTTCAGTCTCTAATTTCCACTTAAGTTTAATACCTGAGGTCAGTGGATGGAATACATAGGACCTTTGTCACTGTCTTGCTGGTGTATGAATTTAGGCCATAGAGGTTATAGGTCACTCAGGGCTGGACAGGCTTATGGGTTATTCTATTCTACCTTAACCTTAACCTTAGTCCATGACTTGAACCCCCACCCTAAACTGGGCACTAATGAGATATTTTAAAAAATATGGCAGACAGATGTGCACTGCACTGTCTCTGAATATTTTATGACTTTAATCCTTTATGTGTCAGGGGACTAGTCTGTCAAAAACTCACTCACTATACTTTGCATCTGAAGCCCTCTTAAACTGCTGCGCAGTGTAGTAAAGAAGTACTTGGATTATACATTCATGTATATTGCTTTAAGGTCTGACTATCATCTGCAGAAAGTGATTTCTGCTGACAACATCAGGGTTAGGAATCCCCCCAAAAATACAAGTAACAACCAGTGCTTTTAAATGTCTGAATTCTCGCTGTGAATTACAGTTCTTCAAAATTGAAAGCTAAACTGGATATGTCATAGATTTCATAGTTACAATGATCTGCAGTTTAGACTGATGGTATATTTGTATGGTAGTTGTTAGAAAGTCTAAGACACCAGAGATGACATCCTACCTTATTCATCTAGGGCATCTCATACCTGGACCATATTAAAGGTTAATAGGTCTGCTCTATGACAGGGAACAGTGGGTGAGAAGTGGGGGTAAAAAAAAAAAAAAGCAGGTAGAAAAAAGATGGGCCAACAACATATCCAGTGATGGAAAAAGAAAATCTTTGCAGAGGTCAAGGCCTTGCCTCATAACTGGAGGATCAGGGAAGATTGCAACATGGTTCATCAGGAGGAAGAGTCCCAATGACCCTGGATCAAGTAAAGGGCTAAGAAGAAATATTTTATCATCATCACTATTTTGTGCCCCGCCTCATGACACTGGCTATCATAGTGTTCAAAAGCCCTGTGATTCCACCAATGACATTTGCTATCTGTCAAGCTTCCTGTCCATACCCAAGTGTTAACTTAACTGATGTCATTTAAAATTTGCTCCTGGCTGTCTCCAACACAGCTGCTCTCTGCTACAGGGCCAGGTATCCAATCAATCTTCAAATTCTCTGCTCCTCACAAAGAGCCCTGCTGTTCAAGTTTGCTGTCTGTTATGATACCTGTCCTCAGACAAATTCTGACTATACTGGAACAGTTAACTTACAGATTGACTCAAAGTTGGCTGTTAAACAACTGTTCTCTACTTCAGGCCAAGAGTCAAGTCTGAACTCCTTAAATGACTATTGAAATTTCTATCTGTCCCTGAGACAAGGTTTGACTTTACCGCAACAGTGAACTTCAAGATTGACTTCATGCTGCCTACTACAACAGCTGTTATCTACGTTTTGGGCAAGAGTCCAATCAATATTCAACTTCTCCCACGACATTCTCACTGTCTGATCTCTTTTGTCAGCAACAAAATCCAAGACAGGCAAACATTTCCTGTTCATTGCCTATAAAGCGATTAATTTGTGATTAACCTGATTCTCAAATCCATTTTGGCTGCCCACTTCAAGAGTTAATTCTAATGGCAGTCATTTGTTGTTATAAAAACTCTCTATAACTGCAAAATTACGAAATTATATTTCACTTTCATAATCCCGATACTTTGAGAAATGTGGACACCCCTATGAAATGAATCAATTAGATTGAATTAGATTCAGGAAATTGCAGTTTCGCAAGTTCACTAGTAGATAGAAAATGATAATATCTTCACTTGAGAAACATGAAGTACATTTTAAAATAAAAGGGCTAATTTATTTTATAAAAAACAAAACAAAAAACAAAGCTGAATAAAAAGTGTTTCATTAAAAATACATGTATCTGTCTGTGAAGGTACAATTATTTGTCCTTTTATCCGACCAAATATAAAAAAGCAGTTTCACAAAGAAAAAACAAAAGGAAGCTTCTTCTGATAAGAGAGTAAACTTTCCCCAGGTCAACTGATCAATCTAATGTATAGAACGAGTAAAACACTTTGGAAATGTTAACAGTACCATTCCTGACAGCAAGGATCACTTGCAGCTCTAACTGTGGGCAACACCTGTTCGATGACTACTGCTGTGACCACCAGTGAGCAACAGGTGCAGCGCTCATAAAATGCACATAGCACACACCGTAACACCGACAACATGATATAAGGGTAAATTTTAAAACCCCTACTGGGAATTCAATAAAAAAAAAAAAAAAAATTTAAAATTACAGCTGGCAAATTACAAGGATACTTGAAACAAAGAAAAAAAACAGTAATGTAATTATTCATACCGTGTGTATTGCTAGCTCCTGTCATCTGTGAACAACATATGGCTGATATTGAACTGCAGTCTTGTTACGGCTGAATTTCTCCAGCTCAGGGCCGGTCGATTCATGTATTTTAGCAGTTTCACAAAAGTAGAATTTGTTTCAAAGTCACACTATAAAATGATATTACACAGCAGCTTTCAAAATGTTGAATTTCGGACAGATATTGACCAATACTCTTCCAAGTGCTGAGTTTCTTGAGAGCACGGTGAAAGATTGTTCTAGTGACTATAGAAAATCAGCTCTTGTTTCAAAGTTATAACATGAGCTGATGGTAGTACTTTTAACGGACAGATGTTCTGACAAACACTGAATAAGACCCTTGTGAGGGCTGAATATCTTGAGTTGAGTTTCTCTTATACTTAAGTATACAATTTATTTCAGTAAAAAGCTCTCATGTCATAGTTACAATATAGGGATACAGTGGTCTCTGCCTAAGAACCCTCCATCTAAGAGCCCGGTCCACCTAAGAAACCGCCTCTACTTCGAAACGGAATTTTTCCTCTACAGCTTACCCCTCTAAAACCCCGCTCCCAGGTGCTCCCAAATAAGAAAATCCACCTTAGAGCCGGATGTCGGACCAAGACACCCAAGTACTTTTGGTATCATTCCACATCATGCTGTCCACTTAAGAGAAACAAACAGTGCTAGATGTGCATAACATGGGGTCGGGGGGAGAGAACAGATAGACAAAGGAATGGAAGTGATGGTTGATGTATGACTGCATAATCAGGCCACATTGTTGACTAACCCATAACCATTTCTTTGTCTAACAACATGTGGGACAGCACCTGTGACTGGACTTTGTGGATAAGGAGTAAGAGCCTCCTGGCTGGTCAGCTGTTTTGTTACTTCAGTCAGTCTGTAAACACTTGAGTCACTCATGCAATTATCCATAGGGTAGCCTAGCAATATCATGATTTCAACAATGATACTGTGAAAACTCACTACATGTTTAAGTGCTAGCAGTGTTGTTGTAAAATGCTGAAAAAGATCAGGAATTGCTATATCTAATTATAATATACACACAGGAAAGAAGCGTGTACTTACTTGTAAGGATAAATCTTTAACTATCGGACACAATAAACTAATCATAGCAGTGAAGACAGACGGGTTGCATAAATTTTCAATCTGCCTAAGAGCCCGCTTTTTTGTTTCCCAACAACCAGGTTCTTAGGCGAAGACCACTGTGTAGATCTAACTCTTCAAGAGCTGAGCAGATTGGTTGGTCAAATCATATCAGACATTCAGCTGACATAATAAATGTAATTTAGGGCAAAAATCAAGTCATATTAGGTCTTGTGGATATTGGGCTGATATTTTGGTGTAAAATTTGAAAAGCTGAGTTTGCAGTGAGTAATATGAGACACTACATTGTCTAGCAAGACTTCTGTTCAAAGTCGGAGCAGGCTTAGCAATACACACCATTGTTGACAAGAATTCACAAGACCAATAAGTTAGCAATGAGGCTTAAAGGCACTTGGTGTGTAAACATCTGTGACAGGCCAACTGTGAATGTTGAGAGTGGAACACAAATGACACATGACAAAGCTATCACAATCTATCTTTAACTGATGAGAATTACTGGGCTTGTATCATCTCAAAACAAATTCCTTCCCACAGAATTACCTAAGACAACTTGTGCCCCCTCCCCCCAAAAAATAATAATAATAATAATAACATATAAGCAATGGTCGAAAGATTCCATAAATTAGTAACATTTAGTATGCTGACAAAAGTAACACTATTGTTGCACAGTGGCTCTACAAACTGGCAATATCTGTGTAAACTGTGAACTATAAATGGACGGAGTAGTTAGATATTACATTATAAATTTACAGATTAGTAAGGTTTTGGAATCAACAGGCTTTTACTCATTTTGTATTCCTTATCAAAATATTAGAATATTTTGGCACAGGGAAAGAAAACATGGTGATACTATGGATACCAAAATCTATAATACAACACCCTGAGTATCCAACAGGCAATAATAATTCTTTTTTCCAGAGATCCATTCAATTGTCCAAAATGAGAGAAAAGGAGCATACAATGCAAATAATCAAATCTGTTGAAATCATTATGCTTAATATTAATAGGTTTTTCTTTAGTATTCAAATGGTATATGAACCATTGACAACTATAACATAATATGTACATATTTGCAACTTTCACTATAGGTCAGGAAACAGTAAATTTACTTAATGGGCCACAGCCTTGCCTTGGCCTTTGGCCTTTGCACAACCAGTCCTCTCCATCCATCTCGGCACTCTGCCTTTCTCAAGACGTCTTCCAATTCTGGGCCTGTCCACTCCATGATGTTGTTTTCCCATCTCTTTTTCTATGAAGCACTCTGTCTCCCACCTCTCACTGTGCATTGCAGGATTGTTTTAGCAAGGCCTGCTGAACGTAAGATATGCCCATACCATTTCAGCTTTCCTCATTTAAGCATTGTTTGTTTTAGTCATTCACTGCCAAGACTGTCTTCAAATGGTTCTGTTCTTCCTTCTCTCCAGAACAAGCACACATGAAAATTTTCAGATGGACAATATCCAATTACAACTGAATGTCAGTTTATGGGAGACAGTATCCAAATAGCTACTAAGATTCTGAACTTTCAAACATACTGAAGTTACAATAACGAAATAGTCTTTGATATGGAAATGGTTTCACAATATTCTAAGCACTACAGCCTTTTTCTATGCGACTAGATCTGTAATCATATCTCTTTGTTCCTCTCTTTCCATGGTGGTTCTAAGAAACATTAAATTTTTCAGTCTGTCCCCATGTCATCTAGCGGTTACAGCTCTTGAGTGAAAATCTCCATAGACTTGACTGATTGTACATTTCTATCCTTCTAAATCTAATTTTCCATAATTAACACACCAGACACAAAATGATTTCCCCAGTCATCTCAGAAATGCTGGAACCTAAAAGTGAGCATATCTGCAAATTTTTACTAAATTATAATTTTTCGAGATACGTTTTCATTGTTCAGCTTTCTCACAATGTTGGGATGACAGAAAAACCCGTTTTTTTTTTTTTGTCCATCCTTTTGATTTTAAAAAGTCAGAGTGGAACACAAAGCCACATTGTATTATACACATGCTGGCATATAATGTAACTCGTTAAGTTAGGTATAGCATACATGCTGGCATATAATGTAGCTCGTTAAGTTAGTAAAAAAAAAAAAAAAATACATGTTTGTGCTTGTTTCACTAGACATAATCAGATGTACTGTACATCATCTTCTCAACTCCAGGCCAAGTTATATGAGTTTCATGTTGATCAAGCTACAGACTCATACTGATCCAGCAAAGCTTCAATGCTGTCATCCAGTTGAACTCTGGCCTGGCCTGAGGGCGGCAGTGCTGACTTGCTGTCTGTTTTGGTTGGGGTGCCATTCACTGATGAACGTTTCTTCTTCCGTGATCTGAAAGGTCATAACAATACTTTCAGTCTATGCACTTGTCCTATATCATCATTTCACATGATTAAATCTTAAGGATGGAACAGAGCATACTGAGCTCACAAACTTAAATTTTTTTTTGCGTTTTTGTATAGCTGAGATAACCCTCCACGACAGGAGGTTGAAAAGCTTAACTAAACCATAACCGCATTAAATCTTGCTTGTGTCTTTCTATAAATTCTAAATTCTAATTTTTACGTCACTCTATATTTCAAAATAATTCTTCCATGCTTATCTCTAATTGACCTCCTTTTTTTTGCAGGCAAAAATATGATTTTCCATGTTCAGTTTATTACATTAAATCTAACTTTTTTTTCCTGGTAATCCTCTCTTATCATTTGTTATAAATTGAAAACAATCATAAAAATGATTTTTTTTTCCTTGAGTTTCTTTGTGTTGTGGGCTAACAGCAATAGTAAGAAACTGCATTTATGAAAGCAAAGAGGACAGGTGTGGTTTCTATCTTGAGAATATGAAACATATATCTATTCTCAATAGAATGAAAATCTATTAATTTCAGTCTGGCTACATATTAAAAACCCAGTATCCTCAGCATGAGACAACATAAAAGGTAATAATTTTTTGCTTTCCAGTGAGATGAGTTGATATCTCTACTATAAAATTGCAAGAAAACCATCAAATAGACTTATAGACTCAAAAATATCACATGGATCCGTATGAAATTTGGCACACAACATTGTTGCATATGGATCTGTGTTTTTATGTAAATAAACCAAAAAAAAGCATACTATTTTTGACACTGTTCTAACAATGTGGTAAGAATTGAATAATAAACGCACGATGGTGCTTGATCCAAATTCTACGTTCGATTTTATGACGCGTTCAAAACACATTTTCTTTGAGCAACATTCAGTTTAAACAACCAAAATATCAGCATCAAAGTGTGCATGCTTTGCCATTTGGGCTATACTGGGAAATACACTGAGTTCTGAACTGTTTACAACTGTGTGTCTAACACTGAACTTCATTTCTGACTAACAAAACAATGATTGCACTTTGTCTCACAAATTCACGCTTCTCTTTCTCATAATTAAATCCTGGATGTGAACAAAATTACCTGCTATGATCACTGCAGAAACAACAATCTTGAGAAATTCCCATGAACTCAGGAAATATACAGTGTTTTGTAATGTTTAGAACTATGAGCCCTACATTGAGCTTCACTTCTGATGAAGTCAGGCCTAACATGATTTTGTAAGATGAGCGAAAGCCCTCATTATGTAAACACATGTTTTTTGGTCCTATGGGATGTAGCAGCTACATGTTTCCTAGGATGACCCCGTCGCCATGACAACAACACTACTTACCTTGGAACTTCTGTGTCCGATTCTTCTCCACCTGACACAAACTTCAGCTCGCCAGTTTTTGTCTTGACCGCGGTGACGGTACTGCTGGATGTGATGCTGCTGGTACCTTTGGACTTCCTGTACAGCTCTGAATCTTCTGTTGAAACACATGACGAAACACAGACTGAGAATTCATAAGAACTTAGGCATAAATTCTTGGTGTCCGTAGCTCCAGTCCATATTTAAGCCATAACAATATTTATGACCTCCAAAAGACTGGTTCAGGAAGCCCCCCCCCCCTCCCTTTTCCTTCCCCCCCTCCTTCCCCCAAAACTGTCAGCATACAAAATTAAAAATGAGTAGATCTAGTGAGAAATGATTCATGGAGAAAGACTGAAATACAGAAAGAATGCCCAAAGTAGAAGCAGCATCAAGAGACCAGTGAGCAAAATGTGCTTCTTGCTACTCTACTCAAGACAGTGAATTAGACCCTAAGAGTTAATTTTCAACAAAAAGGAGAAAAGCAATTCAAAAAGATATCAGGCCATGTCACAGCACATACAAAGAAAATGATATGAATTGAAACTGCGGTGGTATGCAGCAAGAAATTACAGAAGTAAGAGAGATCAAACTTAGTATAAACTCATGAGAAAAGGTTGCCAGAACCGGAGGTGATACAGAATAAAACAGATTACAAGGATCATATGACTATGTAGTTCTGAGAAAACTCCCCAAATGTTCACCTAATTAGTTTGAGATACAGTAGCTCTAGTTTACTAAAATCATGCTGAGACTTGATAGATAAAACTTCAATTCAGACACAAATGTCTTGCGACCAGGGCAACGAGTCGGAAATCGCCCCAGGCAACAAAGATATACGGCTGTTTTTGGTTGTTTTTAACTACATTCCAAGTAAGATACTAAATTTTTTTTTTCACAAAACATCAATTTAACCTTTTTTTAAATCTGAAAAAAAAAAAAAAAGAAATATTTTGGTATCATAGTCGGAAAATAGTGAAAAACGGTAAAAAAAAAAAAAATGGCGATGACTTGAATTCACCTGGCGCAACTTGCGACTCATTTGCCCTGGGTGCAAGACAAATGTTAAAGATTCTGCAAAAACTCAGGAAGGAAGTTTAACTCACTAGGGACTGTACTTGATTTCAGCACAATCACTCCCAAGACTGGCCTATTTTGACCATTTTCAAAAAAATCACAGACACTTTCACAATGAAGCTACAGATGTCAAACTCAGCATTTCAAAATATCAGCACTTGTTGTTCATGACACATTTGCTTTCAGCTTCAATTATCAAGTACTTTTGATATGGTGGACATTTGAAAAAGGTGATAAAACAAGAAAAAATGGTTTATATTTTTTTTCATTGGCTTTGCTTTGCTACTTCATCACACACAATAGATCTAGATCTATGCCTGATCAGTTAGATTTAGATCTACACATTAACAAACAGTTACCCTATCACAGTAACAAACATGTATGATACAGATGTTAAAAAACCTGAAAAATCAAGTTTTAGAATCTTTGTTTACATTTATAACATGATTCCAACAGATTATAATGGAATTCTGTCACATCTTTCACATTCTTTCCTTTCGACATCGTTACAGTTTGCCAAGTGCAAAGTTCCTGCGAGACATAGTTCACCAGAATGATCGTTTTTTATGAAACTATGGATAATTTCACTTGAAACAAGGACTATGTTGAAAAAAATTTGCTGTTTAGCCACTGAGATATCTCAATATTTGTCGTGAGTGTCTGAACCTAGAGACCGCAATACCTTGGTATTCGTCCTTAGTGCGTTAAGGAGATACATATTCAGTAAAACAAAGACACTGAACAAAATGATGATAAGGGGTATAGATCTACATCCTTACCATCCTCAGTGACATAGTTGGCGGGGAAGAATCCTTGCTGTCCATCTTCCAGCTCTCCCATCCACCAGTTCTCATTGTCTTTGTACAGCACTTTGACCACATCTCCCTTGTACAAGGTCAGCTCGTCTGATCTCTGGGCTCTGTAGTCGTACATAGCCACCACCTGCAGGGAGACAGACACACAAACACACACATGACACATGACTGGACTTTATTTGCTCTTCATTTTCATCTGACTGGCTGAGTCTTTGCTTGTTTGCTCACTTGGTTGATTGATTGGTTCCTTGTTTGCTTGTCAAGTCTATTCCTTAATTTGGCTGGCTAGTTGGTCAGTTGCTCATTTGGCTTTAGTAGTGTTTTTGGCCAGTTGATTGACTGATTGGTTGGTTGATTGATAAGTGGTTGTTTGGTTGGTTTATTTGGTTGATAGATTGGCTGGTCGGTTGCTTGGTTGACTGGTTGGTTGATTGGTTGGTTGGTTGGTTGGTTGGCTGACTGGTTTATTGGTTGGTTGGTTGGCTGATCGGTTAGTTGGCTGGTTGGTTGGCTATTTAGCTGGTGGTTGGTTTGTTGGGTGATTGGCTAGTTGGTTGTTGGTCTGGTGGCTGGTTAGTTAGATGATTGGCTGACTGACTGGCTAGTTAGTATTTCAACATTGCAAACTTTGGCATTAATGCACTTTGTCTATTCACTAATAAACAACTTCATAATTATATAATGCTGTAACACACATAATGTAGCATCAGAATAAAGTAAAAGCATTTATTTTTTACATCAAAACCTTGTATGCCACAGAAAACAAAGTCAAATATAGTTTTATAACTGAAGCTTTGAATTCCTTCTTCCAATAAAAAATCTTATGGTAGTATTTTTATTCTTTTTTCATTTCATGATAGATCAATGTTGCTATAAAGCTCTCTAAAAAGACTCAAAAAAGGATATCATACGAGATGCAATACGATGAAATCAGGCTCTCATCAAATTTTAAGCATATGGAGCTACTGGTATCAATGTAAAGACTATTCATTTCCCTCTAAGTGTGTGAAAAAATGATTGTTCTCAGTAGAAGTTGCGATAATAGCAACTGAAGACGATGGGGGTGGCCTGTTGCTGCAGCTGAATTTATTGAGAAAATGGCCGATCACTTTTGTACATTCTTATAAATCCTTGTTAGAACAAACCACTAAATTACAAATTTGGGGCTTTTATTCAATCTATTTCAGTAAACTGCTCTGAAATGCATTTTTAGATTGACATTGAAGGGTTTGGTGAAGAAAAAAAAATTGCGTTAATAATTCATTCATTATTGAAAAAGCATGATTTCTCCAATCGACTCAGTTTGACGAGTGCCTGCTTTCATCGTGTATGGTCTCATTTTATTCATACTTTTCATTACATGCGTAATGATAATCCTACTCTAACCCTATTCGAATGCTTCATTCTATGCTTACCTGCTTCTGTTTGGCTGATTTTCCTGCCGGAGACTCAAACGTGAACTGTGGTTTGCCAAGGGACTGCAAAATAAATCCAGAAAATTTGCTATCAACATCAGTCTATCTGTCCTACTCGCAATGCAGATAAATTGTGTATAGCATTGATGTCTTCTGATATTTAGCAACTTCTGCAGTTATGTACACAAAAATGGGCTGAGATTCAATATGTGGGGAGGGAAATGGTGTGGCTAGGGAGTTAAAGAGTTGCTTTTCATTGGAAAGCAAACCTTGCTCAAATCCTATTGGAATAGAAGAAAAATTTAGAACCTGCTGGTGCTTTTTCAGTGACCTAATGGTCATCTGGCTTCTCAGGTAAGGAGCTCCATGTCTAGCCTTTTCAAATAAACGATTATATTTCAGAGGTCCTGTGTCAATGTTACATAGCCAAATGAATCTTGGTAATTAAAAATCAGATGAGTAGATGGGACACGGGTGTCTGGGCACAATGTCCAAATTCCAAATTTCTATCCCCAAAAATTCTGACCAAATTTGGATGGCACTTAAAGCCAAGATAATCCTGTGTTCTAGGGATTGAAAAGCAACATATATACATGTAATGGCAATAAAAGGAAAAATATTCTTCTTTTTTTTTTTTTTTATGAAACCCTCTGTCGCTGAATAACCATTCTTCTTAACTCTCATTAAGGCTAAAGTAATAATGTAATTACAGTGTCATGCTAACCCTCTTTATAAGATCATCAGATGGCTGAGATCACAGTAAACAGTTGACAATATCTTGAATGTATTTTATCTATCAAGTGAAGGTATCAGGCATTTCAAATGAAACTGGCTTTTTAGTCTAATAACAGAATAAAACTTGTACCCTGCCTAATCTTACAATGTAAAAGCCATATCAACATTCTACAGGTAGTAGTAAGGACATTCAAAATAAAGAATGAATGTGAATAAGCCAGTATTTAACTTCCCCACTATCTATATTCCATGAATATCGTTAGTGTCCTGTAAATACGGCATGAGTCTTTTTCAGCTCTAATGAGATACTGAGAAACTACTTTAGAGCACAAGCTAGGCATCTCTATAAACAGACCTGTGACCCCATTCACTGAAGGCTGGCCATAAATCATGGCCCCAGAGTTAAACTCTTCTAACTGCAACAACCTAATTATGCACTTTAATAATAATAATAATAATAAAGGGCATTTATACAGCGCCTCACACCTGTAGGGCTCGAAGCGCTTTACAGAACCAAAATGTTTAGCAGCCACACACAAAATATGCCTAAAAACAAACAGGGGCAATAACATACGTACATATTTATAACATGGTATACGGAAAGACTCAAGACATGCTCACACACATAATCCCATAATCCATTACTGTAATCCATAACCCATTACTTTACACAATTTTATTCTGAAACAATGAAATTTCCGAGACTGAAACTCAGATCGGATGACTTCTGTTAACTTAGCATACACAGTGCATACAGATTTGGCAGTCTTTTCTTAATTTGGCTATTACTGTAAATATTTCATAATTCTGTCATATATGAATTTGATAAATGTTTTCATGTCACTGCTTTTTGTTCTATTAATTCCTGTCTCATTATTGCCATTATGATTTATATAAATAACAATCTTACAAGTTGAAAATTTTGCCTATTGTTACAGGTTCTGGCATGATGATATCTTAAATCTGGTGATGTACACTATCAGCCCTCAATGACTACCCGGTGTTTGGCCTGTTATATGGATGCCTAGATCACAAGTCATTTGATTGGTAAAGCCATCATGATTCGCTTGAATTAATACATAATTCTGTTGGTCCATTTTTTAAATAACATTGTCTGATAGCCCAGGGGTGCAGGACTGCAAAAAGACATGAGCTACATGTTGGCTATGTCACTGAGGTAGAAAAATGGGACAATGAGATGTAAAATATCTTACAGTGGAGAAGGAAAGGTGAGGTGGTCTGCCGTAGTATGTGGGACTTTGACTTCTCTGTCCTTGTCGGCCCACTGAAATATATCAGTCCATAAATAGGTTAATATCATATTCTATTAATAATCAACTCTCAAGAAAAAAATTAAACATTTGCCACAAAATGAATCAAGTTCATTTAGAAATTTAGGTTATGGAACCTAATAAGTGAAAAATATTGACATGAAGATTTGTATAGTCACTGTTTAGGGAGAGGTAAGTACATATTAAAAAACAGAAAATAAATATAAATGCATGAAACAAAAAAGTTGTGCAAGATGATATGACTATGGGTCTTTCCACAGAAAAAGGTCGGGTATTTACTTCATTAAGCAAACTTTGTAAAAACAGTGAATCCTTCTCCGTAAAATTACATAGCGCCATATAGAAGTAAATTAATGTTCAAGTTATCAGGAATAAATAATAGAGCTTTAGAAAAACTGACTCTCGGAGAAGCCTGGTCTCCAGTCTCCATCCGCAGCCCTCATGTAGCCCCTGTGTGATGAGATCTGAGTGGCCAACTGGGTGCCACTGCCGGCTGGGGCATGTGGGGACAGAACTCCTGGTGGTATAGCCTGTGGAGACAAGACGTTGTATACTTAACATCAAAATTGTTATGACTAACGCTGAGACCTGAAGCTCTGAACAGGAACATAATATATTTAATTTCTTGGACAAAAGGCATTTTATCCTTGTACTTCATACAGTTTTTTTCATTGTACTGCATACTGCAAAGCCCTCCAAATTTTTTTCAGAGATAAAGAGGTGACATAATGAGTTTTTTTTTTCTATTGAGTCTCATGAATATGTGATGACGGTTTATCTGTTGTGCATATCTCATGCAGCTTTTGTCAACTAAGGACATACAGCATAAAAACAAAACTGTGTCAAAGCAACAATCCACAATCACATGACTGACTTCAAATAACTTCATTGCCATCATATCTATCAAGATTGTAAGTTTGTATGCCAGTGAAACTATACACAACAGTGTGCTTCAAAAGTGTTCTGAATCTTCATGGAGTATAGCATGTTTAAATACAAAGTATTTTTATTACTTCATGAAGTTTTTAGATCTTTTTTTTTTTTCCCCCAAAATAGACAGATCCAATTCAGGTAAGGTAATTATTTTATTTGGCTGTGAGCTTATGATAATTTTTTTTTTTTCTTGGCTGTGGTCTCAGGCTACGCATGTATGGGTGCCAGAATTGCCATTTTCTCTGCTAGGTTTTTGTCAAGAAAACTCACTTTCTCTGTCAGGGAACTATTTCAAGTTATCTTTCTCTCTAATATGGGATCAAATTATTATAAGTGATAATAAATAACTATAGCAAGAGGAGATGATCATTTATTTTTCTTTTTGACTGAATTAATTATTATTTTGGACACAATGGAAGTGAATATAATATAAGCTTGTGTGATTGTTCCTTCATGAAAAAAATATTTCTGCAACAACATAGTAAATATGTGCTTTTTGACATCAATTTATTAAATACCCGGACCTGCAATAAATGACTTGTAGTGCCTAGCATTTCAATCTGGCTCATTAAGAGAGCCAAGAACCTGTGCATGGCTCCTCTAAATATTCAGCCAGATAATGTTTTCTTCATAATTAAAAGCCGAGAACATTTATTGACAACCAGTCTAAATGTTTGAGCAGATAGATTCAGATTCTGCCCAACTTTATAGAAGATTTGATTCTTACAAATTAAAGAGAAGATTTCTGTCCAAAAATTGTGAAAATGACATCGTTTGGTCCATTAGAGGCTTTTAGTTCTATTGGAAAACTGTCATTTTCTAAAATGTTGGCTTATTTACTTGGGGAAAAGCAATGAGATCAATTCCAGTATCTAATCCATCTCATTCCGCTGATTAACAGAGATTACAGATAATTACAAATTTGTGTGACTAAATAAAACTTGCATCAGGGAATTTCAGTAAAATTCAGCTATTTGTAAATTCACATCTCTTAGCAAAACTTGCATAACAAGACAAAATCTTTTTGTTATCTAAATCTAACAGGACTGTCCTCTAGTTTTATAATTCTCCATCACTAAAATGTTTACATCTTCACTATTATGTTATGATAAAATACTCCCATCAATCAATTCCTTAACTGAAACTCTGTTGCTGCAGCTAATTCTTACTACTACTCACACATTAACAGTTCCATTGCACACTGTTGATCTTAGACCCAATTTAAAGAGCAAAAATACAACAAATAAATGACAGCACTAAGAGCTTCCTTTCAAACATTATAGTATTTTTGTGATGGCAAATGTCAGTTTACCTGCATAAACAAAATATAATGAAATTGCCGTTTGAACCTGAGCAAACTTTTAATTTATAATCAAAATCCACATCAATAAATTAAAGATATGACAGGAGTGAACTCTGGGAAGAAATAATTCATCCAAGATGTTCGCGTCCCATTGTGAGCAAATTAAAACTTACATGCAAACACTTTGCAACTTAGGAGTGAGTGTCTGACTATGTCAATAAACAGAAAACCAATCTTATCTATTTCCTTTCACTTAATTAGTTATCAAATAATTTTTCTCATCATGTATACACTAACCCTGATTTGTAATGTTTTTGAAGGAGAAATATTGACATTTATCACAATTAACCAAAAAAGAAAAGAAAAAACACCAATATAGTGGTGTTTCTAGCCTTTCAGCCTGCATAGGTCATGGTGCTTTATCGGCTGTGACATTCTAAACATGTCAGGTTTGAGCACAGGGCTGGCTACCTCCTTTTTTGGTATGCAGAAAATTTCACCCCAAATGTCCCCATCGGGACATGTCCAACCAACTGCACAAAAACTCAACAACAACAAGAACCACAAAACTAGACTCTGGAATTTTATTACATATAATCTGATACATCCTCTTTTCGACCAAAGAGAACTTTCCGTTTAAAAAAATTTTAAAAATTAATAATAAAGATTATTCTTCTTCGGCATATTTGGGACCTACAGTGACTGGCCCTTATCCCAAAGAATAGCCAAAAGAATAAATGGACAGATCTGACTGTGTAAATGTGATTGTCATACACTGGTCATGCCACTAACTGCACTCAGTTGTGCAAAAAATGTCTGGATGTTGTCAAATAATAACAACATTTTACATTAATTTTCATCAGTCTTTATTAGCTTTGTGCTAATTCTCTACTATTAAGGACCTGGGGAAGCAAGCATCTGAAGTTCTTTTCTCCCTCACAATCCCACACAAAAGGCCATTAACCACATCTGAAATAAAGGCATTACACAGCGAATGGACACTTAAATATTTATCTTTCTTCAAAGGTATCACATTAGTGAGTTCATTTTATAAAATTACAATATAACTGTCAGACCAGTAACTAATAAAATAATTTAAGAAAAACAAATAACACAGAATTCTATAAAGAACTTGATAGCGATGGTATCAACATTTTATAAAATATAAGAAGACTATCTAACCGACAACTAATTTAACAATTAAAAAAAAACAAGTTAACATATAACCGACCCACTTTTAATATTGATATTACTGCCAAATTTTAGAACCAAATTGGTCCTTCCTCAGGGCAACAAAATTAGCATAAAATTATAAATAGGGTATTGCTGTGTATGGAAGAAAATCATCATCATCATTATCATCATCATTTTTGCTATCATTGTTTAATCATAGTTACTATTATTGTTCTTATTTCTATAAAAATTGCAGTCATTATTTAGTATTACTATTTATGTTGCTGTCTGTAAATCATGAATTGTTTTAATATCATGATATTTATTATCGTTATTATTATATCAGTACACAGTCGAAGCTCTAGGAAACATGAGAACCGTGGCTGCACTTGGTCTAGAGGAGACCTTCTTTCAACTATTCAATCGGGAAATGGCTTCAAGGCTTCCCTCGATGATAAAACAATGCTTTATCATCGGAATGCTAAGCTCAATGTCTGTAAATGCGCAGTTCGTCATTGGCGGTATCATCCTTTCCTATGGCGCGTACTTGGTCAGAGAGTCACTGTTAGACGTTGATGATTGCCTTAGGTAAGTAGTTTGAACTTAAACGTTTATTAATGGGAGATCGCTTCGCAGATTATCTGCCCTTTCAAAAAAAGAGGGACTAGTGTAAGGGGAGATCATTTTGATCAGATGTTTACTTCCCTTTGCCAGACAAAAAAATGTCTTATACAAGCAGTGTAAAGAGCATAAAATCCTTTTACTGCTTGCCATTCGAAAGACTGATTACTGAAAAAATTGATAGAATTATAACAATAAGAAGAAAACATTCTCTTTATATCCTAATTTTGGGGGAATTTTTCATGGCGTATTTTCAGGCAAAGGGCGCAAAAATGATTTTTATTTCCCCATCTTTACTCTACCTGTTTAATCCCTCTTTTGTTTGGTAAAGGGAGGTAATAGGACTGAGCCACAATGATCTCTTATTATATCAACAAATGACCAAGATCGGCGTCAGTGAAAAAGAATGTTAATATCTACATAGATTAGTATGTTACACGGAATAGATTTAGTAAATCCAACTGAATGTATTTGTACTACTTCTATTGTCTCGCTAGCTTTTTTGTTCTCTTTGCTTTACATTTGTTTTTCTACATTTATTATGTTGTATGTATACTTCGGAAGATCACATTGTATAAATTCTTAACTCTTAAAATTACGGTACATAAAAAGCTGCAAGGCAGTTGCCAGAAATTTCTCTCTCTCTCTCTCTCTATCTATCTATCTATCTGTCTGTCTGTCTGTCTGTCTGTCTGTCTGTCTATCTATCTAT
>JBCAUA010175800.1:0-21731 GCA_038406235.1 Peronia verruculata | reverse complement strand
AATCGATGGAAGAGTAGGCCTGAGTGCCGCTGTGGGGGCAAAATTTCCAAATTCCAAATTTCTACCCACAAAATTCTTAGCAAAAAGTGACAACTACTAAAAGCCGAGATAATCCTATCTTTTAGGATTGAAAGGCTTAAGAAAAAACAAACAATCTGTCTCTGGTACACAAAACCGTACCCAGAGTATTACATGTGGAAGTTGTGGCCATGGTGTGGGTCTCTGTCGTGATGAGCACATTTTTTATAGCCATGTGAATAGTCCTTATGAATAGAAATATGTTTAAAAAAACAAATAATTAAATGAACGTTTGTTGCATGTATGAGTTAATCCAAAGCCATGTTAGGAGTCTGTTTTTGTCATTAGCCATACACTCATCAGGCTGCATCATCATCTTTTTTTGGTCTAGTTTTTTATACTATGCATGAAATTTTTGCCCATATATATGTGAGCATGATTGTCTCTTACTTACATAATGTGTTTCATCAACACATCGCCTTTGAGTTAAAAGATTCTATCGAACAAAATAAAGTTTTTTTTGTTTGTTTGTTTTTATTTCAAAATTCAGATCGTTCGATATGTGTTCAGAAGTAGAGATAGATTCATAGTTCTTCACACTGCTTCTTGCAAAGACAAAGGATCATTTTGTCTACAGATAAGAGCAAATAAATTTTGTCTTCTTGTCTAAGAACTACAAAGCATGATCTTATTTTCTTCTGTAAGAACAAGCGTCTCCTGTTCATGCTTCCTTTTTTGGTTCGTCAGACAACTCTGTGTGTGTGTGTGTGTGTGTGCGCGCGCGCACGCGTGCATGCTCGTGTGCGTCAATGTGTTTGTGTATATGGGCACATACGGGCAGGTTTGTGTTTAAATGTAAGGTGCATACATTATTTATTTTCTGTAAAGCCCTCGGAGTATGCTCCCTACGGGGTTGAACGCTATATGACTGTTATGTATTATAAATGTACCAAGAATGAAACTAAAGAAATATATATATTTTTAAAAAAAATCAGAGAAAAGTAAGGAAACATAAGGGAAAAAAAAAAAGGAAAAGAGGGAAGAGAGAAAAACAAAAACAAAAGCAGGAAAAAAAAGAAGGAACAGGAGAAATAAAGAACAAAAGAAAACAAAATTAATTAGGTATCTTTCAGAATCAGTTGCAATGGCAAGCAAAGTATTTACTTTTCACGTACTTTGCAAAAGATCTCTTGTGCTGGAGAATGTAGTAATCTCTTAATATAAGGCACAGTATGATCAAATCCGACGGTGGTCAGCAGTTTTTGAGCATAAAATTTAGCAGCACCACCTTATTCTTTTCTTTTTGTTAGTAGAGAAATCTTTGCTCCAGCTTGAGTAGAAGTCGAGATTTTGGCAGTTAAAGACAATGGGGATGACCTGCTGCTGCAGCCAAATTTGGTGAGAAAATGGTTAATCACTTATGTTAATCCTGATGGATCATCATTTCGGTCATATTACTAAATTACATTTTTTTTTTAAACTTTTACTCATTATGTCTCATGCCTAGGGCAAATGAGTCGGAAGCCAATCAGGGAGATTTCAAGTTATGACCCCGTTTTTAACTATTTTCCGACTGAGATAGCCAAATTTTTAATTTGTTTTCCACAAAATGAAAATTGAACCTTTTCTAACCTGAAAAGAAAAATTTGGTATCTGAGTCAGAAAATAGTTAAAAATGGCCATAACTCACAATCGGCCAGAACAACCTCCAACGTATTTGCTGTGGGCGCATGACATTTTATTTCATCAAATTTAACTCTGAAATACATTTTCAAAAATCAGAATTTTGTGGGAAAAAAACAATTACTTTGAAAATGTATTCAGTGTTGAAAACCTTTTCTCCATCGTCTCAAATGATGAGCTCCTGATTTTATGTGGCCTCATTTTTTCCTTTCTTTTTTTTTTTACCATGAACACCATTAATGTATGTTCCTGTATGCTTTTCAAGCATCTCACTCTCAAACACAGAAAAATCTTCTCCATGGAAGAGAAAAAAAGGCCACCAGTGCAAACTTATAATAAAATATAAATATTTATTTTTCATTTCAACATGTCATCAATGTAGCCAACTACATTGCATTGAATTAAAAAAAAAAAAAAATGACAAATTGTAAGAAGTAAAAATACAATAGTACATCAATACAAGTATAAAAAATGCTGAGCTTTTTTGTTCTTCTTGGTAAGACTGTTGTAATAATGTATTATGTTGGGTGTGATGTCAACTGAACATGCAAGTCACTCTCATTTTCTAGTTAACCCATGTAGAAACATCTTGATTCAAATATATTACTTTGGTCATTTCTGTGATGTGATGCAGAGACAAAGTCACATACAAACAAAAATTGTTTTTCAGAATAACAGGTAAAACTACCATGTTGAAAAAATTACCTGAAATCTCGAACTCCGGTGTATTGTTATAATAATTTGATTATCATCCAGTGAGTGAATCACTCATTTGATCTATTCAATAATGCAATCAAAAAGCAAACCTGATGATAGAAATCACCAATTACTTGCATGATGCCATGTGGCAGCATATTCATTTCATAATGTAATGAGTCACAACATATTGACTGTAAGACATCAATCATTTGCATATGTCAATTTTCATGAACTGTGTAGATTAGAAGAGTAAGCAAAGTGCAGTCAACTCATTAGCAAATGCCCCCATCTTCTACTTGCATGATGCACATGGACGGAACTAGATAAAATACATATCAGTGGGTGACTAGCTACATATTACACAGTGTATATCATTACAAGTGAACTAATATCTTACACAATGTTTCAAAATGACGTCCAACGGTCAGATATTTGAAAGAAGGAATAAGAGTATATAAATAAATCCAATGTGCTTGGACACTTTTCAGTTAAGATAAATGAGCCTCCTTAGGTTATCTTTCCTATCAATTTGGCACTATAAATTACAAATATTAAAGAGGGCATTAGATGTTCAGAGGGAAACTGTGCTTTGATTTGTTCCAGACAAACGGCTGAAAACCCCGGTCTGTTTTCAGTAAGGGGTACAAACACTCCAAACTTCACTGCCATGGACACAAGGAAAAAAAATGCCTGAGGCTGGTGCCAATTGCTGTCAAACCCCAGTGGTAGAAAACACATAAGCAGTGTGTCTTTTAATTTTAGCAGGGATTACCAACATTCAGCTGAGGATTTCCAGGTCTGTTTAGTCACATATGGACTACTAAACGTTCACAAGTACCTCTTCCAACATTAACTGCTGAATATACAGGACCTTACAAATATGTCTTCTGTCTTTCTCTGCGGGACTTGACCTAACTAGAAAAAAAATAAAAGGTTTTCTCTTCCATCGCTCCAACATTCAATGATACTAAACTCAAGATAGAACTGTTACTTAGGCCCTATTTTCAAATAATAAAGGTTAAAAGCAAAAACTAAACTAAGTAATCATAAAATGAATTAAACAGTTATGAAGGTGTTAGGAATAAAAAACATATATTACCAAATTACAATGACCTATACAATGGTCCAAAATTAATGTGCTACCCTTCTGCCTTGCTTTAAATAAATCAACTATGCATTTGACAACATGAAGGACCATGATATGATTCATTTTCTCCTTCATGTTACAAGAAAAAGTACATTTAACAAACTACTTGTCTCATCACTGTCCATTTCAAATGACCAATCTATCAGAAAGACTCCCTATTTGATGACGCATGGAACCTTCAATTCAAACCTACTTTTTTGATAAGACTACAACATTAATAATGTCATTCATCTTCATTTCACAATACCAGAAAACTGCTTGAAACTGAAGTACCAAGAATAACACTTCAGAATATGTCCCTATTATGGCAGATAATGAAACTAATGGCATTACAGTAGGCCTACACCCATTATTCCAATACTTCATAAACAGCATAGGTATTTTGCTTCTCCTGTCAAAATATTTCCATCCCTGGAATAATCTAATTGCATAGTTCACCAACATTTCTAAATATTAAAACCGGCAAAGGTGGCCTGAAAAAGCCTTTCTTGGTCATGAAGGGCCAAACAGATATCAAGTTTCTCCCGGTGGCAGCAGATCTATATCTTCCTAGCAAGTAAAATATGAAATAGTCAGAATTTCATCACAAACATGATGTTTCTTTACTAAATTGAGAGAGAGCATTTCAGACCCCATTTGGCAAATTCTACCTAGCAAGCAAAGGATCTCGACAGCTGAATGTAAGCGCTATATTCTTGTGCTTTGCAAAACTAAACATACATAGATTACTCACATGTAGATGTGCCATGAATGGCAGCAAGTAACAAAAGTGTTCATGGGGAACTAAAAATGAAAATAAATTAATTGACAAAAACTGTCTTCATGAATCAACAACTTATGCAACTGGAAAACATAAATGGAGTATCACAGATGCAGCTGGGCATGACACTATAGTATATATACACAAGTACAGTGACAGCTAAGTCAAAATTTAACTAAAGTCAGATTATAAAAAGTTATGTTACAATGTAGATACATTGTTATAAGAATATACTTGATCAAATTAGAAGAAAACAAAAATTAATTACATGAAAGTGATAACATATTTCATAAATATGAGTATTGATGCTAACAAAGCTACTACTTTCGGAGAAAAAAAAAATCATATCTACAATTCATTCATTTCAAGCAGATATTTCGATGCAGGTGATAGATATATAGATCTAGTATATCTATCATATATTTAGTTGAGACAAACAGATTTCTCCATTGAACTGAGGGCTCTTCTCCTATACATTGTAATTTACTGTATCAGTACAGCCTTTGCTCACACCTTTACTAACGCTTGCGATTGAAGAAACTGTTTCCACAGCCACACTTGTCAACCAAATGTTTTGGGTTTGCGAGCAGGCTGTACTTCTAAGCTTAAGACTGGCTTGATCTTTCTTAATCAAAAATCGGAATTTATTATTCAATAATGGCTATACTATTACAAAAACACCAGAAAATTTACAAATCTCTCATATCTGACAAACGTTTCTTAGGAAACTTCAGCTCGGTATCAAAATCAATGGTTGTGGTCACTTTTACTAGAATGTCAACAGTCATATAGAGAAAAAAAAAGACTATTTCATAAAATCAATAACTGCCCATACACGACTGCTCCTACACACAGTATAGCTCAGGTACTGTCTATTTTCTAATTTCAACTTATAATTTTAGTTATGTGCATGTAAAAATACCTGCAAATTCAACAGTAAAGACATGAATTGAAAATCTGCTTGATTAATATTGGCATAGATAAATAAGCAAATAGAGAGTCTTCATGTGCATAAAATATATTCATAAAATTCTTGGAATGTTTCTCAGTGCAGGACAAATGAGAGGCAAAGGCCAGACTGTGCACACACAAATTACAAACACCAGTACAATGCAATTTCAAGGCCAACAATATATTCCTTAATGCTATATTTTAACAGAATTAAAGAATAAAGAATATTGCTCTTTGTAAATTTTAGAGAACGTTTTTCATATTCCTACATCAATAAGGCCGCTTGGGTTAAGCAATATAAAACCATGGAATGGCAGAGTAAATGTGAAAACTGTAACAGTTAAAAAATTTAGCTTTTTCATTTAGACTTCTGACAATGGCGCCAAATAATGAAAATAAGAATTAAAAAATTAGCGAATCTCTTGCCCTAAAACAATTGTAATGATCATGAAAAAAAAAAAAAAAAAGCAACACACGTTGTATAATGACTGTTTTGATACATATTTACAAACTGTGCCTTGACTATGACATTTTGGAAGAGAAAATTTTGGCTATTCTCTCAGCTTCTTCAGCAGAGGGTGGCTGTTTGTTCTTCACTGAAAGTGGGGCGACCTTGGGTTTGCCAATAGCCATCTTGTTCACCAGCTCAGACACAGCCTTGACCTTGTTCTGGGATCTCACGTCATTCTGAGTGAGGACAAAAACATAGCTGTAAAATTATGAATACTTTGACAGGACAACACAGTGCTGCTGATATCTGCATAGGGCACATATATGAATTTCTACAGGAAGCAGTCTTTACAAAATATATATCTTTATTGACAAAATATTTACAACACAAAACTAACAAAGTCTAATGTTTATGATAATACAAGTATTTTATTTACTTAACCCCTTCACTGCTAAGTTTATTTCCCTCCTCTAGTGCTAAGAAAGTTTCTCAAAATAGTAGATTCACCAGTCGACTATAAATTAATTTGATTTCTGTCGAGATAAAAAAAACCTTCAATGCTTCACATATGACGTCCGTCACCTCAAAATAAGGTATATCAATAGCACATCTGACTGGGGTCAAATGCAGTGAAGGGACTAAGTTACACATTAAATGGACTGAGCAATATATGAACAAGTCACAATGACTCACACTCAGAAAATACTGAGAAAAATCAGGGCAAAAAAAAAAATTGTGATGTACACTCCTAGGACCTGATCTCCCTGAAGTATACTGCTGTTATCATCAATACTAGATCTAACTTTCTCTTGGTTCCCTTATGTGCAAATTTAATTTTCTTCAATAAGAAATATTTCGAGCTTACAAAAAAAAAAAACTGTTTTAATATTGTTATAAATAATCAAGACTACCACTATTTATTCTATGCTGCTAATATTCACAGTCCAAGGAAATGAATGTTGATAAACAATGATTCTGCAGTAGTGTAAGTGATGCAATGAGCACAACCTATAATTGGGTAAATTTGAAGGTTCAGAATATGCCTGATTTTCTACCATTATGTGTGACAATAAAACAGAAAAATGACAGTATTTAAGAATTCAACAGGCAGATGTAACATATACTCTGCATTTTTAAAATATCTTCAAAATGTGATTGGCCTCGTCATAACCAATGGTTGTGATTCATAAGCAAATTATTACCTTCTAAGAATGAAGTGATTACCTTATTGACACTAGAGGCAGCTGCTGTGGCCATCTGTATGGCTCTAATGGAGGCCTGCATGTCCTTGTCAGGCATGAAAAAGTTGGGCAAGCTGTAGTCTCCTTGGTCATCTCCATTAACTTTGTCATGAGCCTGGCCCAGCCCACTATCCTCAGGGGTCAGGAATTCACCACCAGATGGCTGGCTGCCATTCATCATCATCATGCTGTGGGGGTGGAGGCTGTGCACATCGCTGTGATCTCCTTCCACGAAAGCCGAGTCCAGAGTACTGTCTCGATCATTGTGTCCTGGTTTGGAAGCACTGACTGTGGAACTGTTCACATGGCTGGCAGCTGGGACATTGCTATTGATCTTCTTAAGATTATGAGTTGAGGTGCTTGAGACTTCATTCTGCTGCTGGTAATGTCTACCTTTGTTTGCTGCCACCTGTGCTTCATAGTCATGGCTTAATGTTGCATTATCCCTGGGCTTAGTGCGTTGTGAATTAAGGGAAGACGACAAGCCTGAATTATTCTGATCCAGCATTTCAAACTGACCAGTGGTCTCCAATTTCTTTGAGCTTCTGTCTGAGCTGGCAGCTGATTTCAAGTGGCTGGATCTAGACTGTTGTGAGGTTTTGGATCGTTGACTGGTTTTTGAGAGGTTTGATTTGTGGGATGCTCGAGATCCATGGCTGCTTCCAGAGTTTGGCCGTTGGGATGAAGAATTTGAGTCAAGATCTACACATGAGAGCATGTGGCGTGTCTTTGGCCTTGCCCCTTCACCAAAGTACTGATCCTGGTGTTGGGTTTCTGCAAGTTCAAGAGTAAATGGATACTCAACAGTCCTTTGGTTGGATGGCAATGACGATACTTCACTGAATGTCGACTGCAGAGTTTGACCATTATGAGTGGACAATGCACTGGAAGTGGAATGTAAAGTTTTACCATTGGGTCCTGAGGAAGAACTGAGGGTGGAGGGCAGAGTGGCACCATTGTGGTTGGAAGACATTAGAGAGTCTATGAGCTCAACATTAGACAAGAGACTTGGGGGGGCTTGAGTGCGTGCTGGGGCTGGCAGATCCCCAACTCTGTCTGTATCCAGGCCAGACTCTTCATTATCTTGACTCTCCAGCTGTAAATTACCCAGCTGAGCTGCGACCTGGTCTTCCTCTTCAAAGAAGTCATTGACGACTTGCTGTTTTTTGGTCCACATGTTTCTAGATGTTTCCTCGTCACTGGAATTTCCAATATTCTGATTCCATACACTGTTGCTGGTCCCTTTCTCCCTGTGTGTGTCTTCATCACTGTCATGATCTGTGTCATGATCAAGCTGCAGTCTCATGTCTTCCTCACTCACCTTCCGTCCAGGCCCTGGCCGTGGCGTCAACTCTTCTGTTAACTCCTCTACTTCTTCCTCAACTTCATCTTCACTTGCATCAGGGTGGAAAGTATAAACCTTATCATTGTCTCCTGCTTTCAAGGTATCATCTTTCTCATCTTCATCATCCTCACCATCTTCAACTTCTGAAGTTTTCCCGATGACAGCCTTATCTAATTCATTTTCTGTGGCCTCAGCAGTGGCATGGTTCTCTAGCCAGGACTCCAACATGTTGCCAGTATCTTCCTGCTGATCCCGTAACCAGCTGTCTACTTTCTTATCCTCAACACTTTCTCCTTGCTCAGCCATGATCTGTTTGTTCTTTTCAAAGACTTGTTGGAAAAAACTGTCATCATTGTCCTCAGAGCACCACACACTTGTGCCTTCATGAGCATTCACATTGGGAGAGCCTGGAGAAAACATTAGCTTGTCCAACTGGCTTCCAGCAGTGGCTATGTCTTGATCTTCTGTACAGGCTTGTCTCTGGTTTCCCTCACCACCTCTGGATACCTCATACCCTTGGTCTTCTCCATTTGCATTCAAAGCCAAAACTGTAGACATATTGTTTAAACTTCTGGGAACAACTTCAACCTCCTCAGCATCACCCTCTTCTCCATCTTTGTCCTCTTCTTCTACTTCTGTCTCTTCCTCATCATCTTCAGCATCCAGCAATTCCCTGTATCTATGATAACTTCCGTATCTTCCATTCCTTTGACCCTCTGCCTCTTCATCTTCAAAATCACTCTCATAATCAATGTCCTCTCTCTCCTCTTCAATAGTGTTTTTCTCTGATCTGGCAGAGCCACTTCCACTTTGACTCTGGCTGTGTTTTGAGCCAGTTTGACTTACCCCAGTGCTGCTGCTATTGGTACCTTTAGATCCATTCTTTGCCTTGATTAAGGCTCTGGCAGAAAAACTCTCTGTAACTGTACTTGGCTGGGTGCCTGGAAGAAACCCATGACTATTTCCTGAACTCTCAGAATTATCCACCACAGTGTACAAAGTCTGGGTTTTCTCTGAAGCAGATGCCAGAAATCTAGCCTCTAATGTGCCTACTGCTGCAGCGTTACGGAAGAGAGTGTCAGATCCATCTGGTAGGGTTGACATGTTGTCACTAGTCGTCGCAATCATGGCATTTTTGTCGCTCCGATGGCTATCTGGGGCATCCTCACCGGATTTTTCTGAAAAGTTTTTGGCGGAGAAAACACCAGAGTCTAACAGCTTTCGAACGTGGGAATCACTGCTCCCTTCCTGTGTTTCCTCTGCATGGGGCAGGTTTTCTGAATTAGTTGAATTGTTCATGGTATGGCTTCTGGCAGATTCCTGAGATGTACCGACCTCAAAGGAGGAGGCATTGTAGCGGCTAGGCAAAGAGCTCATCTCCCTAGTGTTCATAAGAGAGGATGCTGTGTGAATAGTGCTCAGACCTGACTGGGTACCAGTGAGGATATCTCCAGACCTTGCACTGTTGACCTGATGTTGACTTATGTCGCCTTCATGGACAGGGGTATTCAATCGCAGTTTCAGCTTATTAGTGATGTTATCTAGATCCTGCAGTTGTTGCCTGAAAAAAAAAATAAAATAAACTGACTGATTTAAAACAATGAAGGAAAGTAGATTAGCAAAGAAAAAAGGATGTCAGGTTTAGTCAAACTATTTTAATGACCTCTTTTCTGGCAGCAAATAAGGAAGAAAGCTTCAACAATTCATGCAACAAATAATGATCATCTTTTAATTTCACAAAAACAAAAACATTTTTAAAACTCAAAATAAACATGGACCACTTCGAGATTACACGGCCAGAACTTCTTGAGTCACGCTGTTTCTGTACTGATAATTTGAGTGACATGTTTGCTGCACAATTACCTGAGTGAAGTGAACAGATATGATTTGGATGGATCATCTGCTCTGGGGTCCAGCTGAAACTTGGGCTGCCAATGAGAGGTTGCAGTTGTATTAGCTGCTGATGAATCTTGTTCTTTGGCTGAGCCTGAAAGCAAGTTTACAATGACATTTACTACACGTCGTAGACATATCTACATTTGCCTGAGAAAAAATCCATTTTATTACAAAACTTTTAGGATAAGTTTTCTGAAAGTGCACTTATGCTTGAATTTGTTGAATTTCATGTAGGTCATTTTTTTTTTTTTTTTACCCAGTTCAATTTTGTTTCCCTTTCTTGCTTTTGTGTTTGATTTTGCTTTGTTTTACTATCCTTTGCAAATTCAACCATTTTCAGGCTCTCATAGCAGCTCCTAGTTTAGGAATCACTTTTTACAGTGTTTTCTCAGGTCTGTATATCTAAAGTTTTATCTAGATCGGATAGTCTTGGTTCAGAATTCCACTCCACTTCATTGTGCAAATACAATTGTATCACTTGTTTCACAAATAGCCTTGTCAGACCACAGTTATCACTTCAGATCTTCATTGGGGTTCAGAATGCAAGATGCAAAAGTACAATGATCACTGAAGGTTACAATCTTACTCCAAAGAACATAATCTCCCAATTAATTTGTAACAGGTTCCGAGAGATCATCAAAGCTGGAACATTCAGCTTACTTTCAGTGGCATCCAGATCCTACGATCAGCTGGCACAATTAGTATTCCAAAATTAGTGTGATACATGTATACTATAACTATCAAAACAACATCAAAGACTGCGATGTTAGCGTTATGTTACTGTCAATGGCGTCTGAAATTCTGACAATGCACTGCCATAGTGAGTATCAAAAGTGACAAAATTGCTCCAAGTATTTGTACAATCCTTTACATGTAATAAACTTGTGACAAACACAATGATCAAATCAAAATTCAAAGACTGCAGTGTTATCCTCACTTTCAGTTGTGTCCAGATCCTGGGAGGTGCTAG
Organism: Peronia verruculata; assembly: GCA_038406235.1. Taxonomy (NCBI): domain Eukaryota; kingdom Metazoa; phylum Mollusca; class Gastropoda; order Systellommatophora; family Onchidiidae; genus Peronia; species Peronia verruculata. The sequence goes on along the minus strand of JBCAUA010175800.1, from coordinate 10,570 downwards.
CACCAGCAGCAGTACCAGCATGGACAGACTGGCCATGTGCCTGGTGCAAGGACTCCATCCTCTGCTTGACCTGTTGCTGCAAGGTGACCAACTGTTGGGCAATGCTAGAGGCCACTGCATTGGTACTAGCTGACATACTGGACAAACCAATGTGGGGCACCTGTGAGAAAACAATTCAAAGGCAAGTAATTTTTCATACTTTATCTGCCAAAGGTTGAAAACATGGTTGGTGAAAATATGCAAAGATCCCAAATAACTTGATGAAAAAAAAAAGATGTTCCTGACTTTCTGTCAAGAATTCTGATCTCTTACAGCTATGATTCTAAATCAGTCTGAGAATGAATTAAATGCAAATGTAAACATACATAAAAACAAATGCTAAACTGCAAATTGTTGTAAAATGTTTTAATGTAAAGTATATGTCACGATGTCGAGCTAGTAAAAGGACAAGAACATTATTTTCATTTCCAAAACTGCTATATGGCCAACTGTGCCTTCAACATGAATTTAACTAACGACAAGCACGATCATAATCTCTCAGAGCGTACCAAGAAGCTTGAGCTGGGTGTGGCACTTGTAGGAACTCTGCCTTGCAGATCTTGGGGTGTTATGCTGACCTGTAAGTGACATGCACAATTAAAAGTTTAAAACACATTGTATCTTTTGTGCTAGTAATATGAAGATGTATTTCTAAATGTGAATTAAACTGGAGTATGACCAAGACTGCATAACATACATGTTGCGATAATGCACAATTATTGTGCCACTAATAAGAAAGCTAAGGAGGGCATAAGATCAGAGTTTACTGTTATGCCATGCAATTTCAGAACTCAATCAATCTCTGACATTTCACATTGTTGTTCTTACCTTAATCTGTCCTCTGCACTGGCCATTGAAGTCCATGATGTTGTACCAGCCACAGATCTGCTGTAGGCCTTTGGTCAGAGATGACAAATCTACAGACACAAATCCCAGGACTCTGTCGCTGGACTTATCTGTAAGGACATTAAATCAAAGTTCACTATAACTTGTATATTACTCAAACCTACACAGGGACTGATTGAAATTATAAAATTTGACCATCGCAATCAAGTTATAGGTTTCTGTGCTATTTGTTTTTCTTGAATTGGTCTGACAGTTCTATTATATTTTCATAAAATGAGAGTATGTTCTGTGATGAGGAAAATACTACATAATTCATTCTGAAACATATATTTTATCATATTCAATGGATTTCCATTGCTTTAATTCTAAAATACAAACGGATTCTATAAATGTTATGTTAACTGATTTCAAAGAACAATGAATTTGTTCATTTAGATACGGAAAATGTTCATGATCGGCATACAACCACAGCTCTTACCTGGCGCTTTTGAAGCATCTGATGGTTTATGCCACACTTTCAAAACCAAATTCTGGAGGAAAAAAAAATAAATGGAATGGTGCATTAGAGAACAATATGTTGTACATTACAATGTCAAAATATAAATTTACTTTTCAAATACAGTTTTAAAAAGACATAAATCTGAGTTTCCCAAAAAGATATAATAGGAAGATACATCAACATGTCCTACACTGGTGAATAAACTAACTACTTTTCAAGATGCCTGACAACTTTAAACTTCACAACAAACTTTGGGTTGATACTACTTAGTCTCATCATTTTCTGGCCAGCTAGCACCCCCTATAATTATTTATAAGTACATGTACTGTATTTTCTTGTTTAAATCCAACATAGATATGGATTGACTGACCCCTGGGAATGATGACAACTTTATAAAAATTCAGTGGTGCTGTAGATCAATCACAAAGAGACAAATGCATCACAAAAGGTCAAAGCTGAGATAAGTTAATTATGACATAGTTTACTCCACTCCTTAGGCACAAAATAACTGACAACAAATTAGAGGGTATGTGAACATTATATGTTTCTCTAATTGCCCTGAAAATATATTGCCGTTGTTCTTTAAGGCAATAGTATACTGGAAACACCAGATATATAACTGTATGAAAGAATCACAACAATTACAACATATCTGAGATAGAAAAATGAGTAAAAGAATCATTCACATTCCATTCACACTCAGATAAAATTTACTTTGTTTTCTTTGTACAGGTATTCTGTGCTCAGTCTTGTTTCCACTGCATAGTCCCAAACAGGGTTGACAGTGTTGGGGAATATTGGGCTACAGGTAGGCTTGGATCTCTCAGCACTCTGATAGGACACGTATGTTGAAGGGTAGATCTCCCCTGACCTAGACAGAAGACTAAAACTTTACACTTCACTGCCTTCTCAAGCAGCTTCCTCACATAGTTAAATGAGAAATTAAAATATAGATGAGTCTATTTTGACCTCACCAAACACTGTAAATGATCCTCAAATTTATGCTGGGGTTTGGTCCATAATCATTTGTTATTTATTAAATGAACTGACATGTAGGCTGAAATATTAACATGATATTGAGTTCAATCATCACTTGGGGATGTCAAACTGGTTTTACCAAAAAGCTGGAAAATCTCTGATTGCTGTTACAAATTCGTGGACATTAAAAATGTGGCACATTTAGTCTATATACTACTGGTACTCAAAATGTACTTGTGCAAGAGCTTATAAAAACTCATAAACTTAATAGTGAATTGATATTCTTTGAAATTCAGACATTTTGTTTAAGGACGTAAACTTTCATAGCCTCTTCAGTTGGAGGAGTGCCTCTTACTCTTTTATATCTAGAACAGGCTATACAGTGATTCTGAAATGCTGTATTAGCAAGACCCTTGTTCCTGTACAAAACATCTGTTTCCATGTGTGGCATCTACATATCTAAGAATGGAAAAAAGAAAAAAAAAAAAAGAATCCTGGTATCCTACCTGTTCCTCTCTGTAACCATAGGCAGATGCATAGCCCTCTCTATGGCCAACAAGACTCCGAAACTTGTCTGTGGATCTTTCCTACTGTCTTCCTTTCCTCTTTTCTTGGGAGATTTGTTGATACTGAAGTCCCCTCCCATCCACTGTTGGAAACCATCACTGGACTGATCTGTCTCTGACTCTGACATGGATACATCTGAAGCATCCACTGCCATCTCATTCCCGGATGCCTGGCAAAGTGTGGAAAGAACATTCACATGTACATAAAGAAAAGAATACACTGTAAACATATGAATTTTCTATAAATTGACAGGTCATGTACTTACAGAAGGCACTCAAAATCAAATTAGTATCTGATCACAATAATAAAAAAAAAATCTTTCTAAGAAGAAGCATCTGGTCAAACAACAAATAACTTGATTTAAATATCATTACATGCCTTATTTATAACCAGTGATGACTACAACCAATCATACTACGATGTCAACAACAATGAAAGTTTGCTCATTCTGAGAACAATTTTACCTGTTCTTTGGCACTGGAGCTGACCCTTGATGTGACATGGGCCCTGATGAAAGCTCCTTTCAGGTTGGAGGATCCAGGCTTGAATAAGGGAAACAGTCCACTGCAAGACCAACAATATTTGTGCAGGTAATAAATCATGTGAATATTTTTCCCATTTGCATCTCAATATTTGCCATTCATTATTTCAAATTGGATTTTTCCAAAAACAGTATTTGTCAAAGTACACATAAAGTTTGAATACCCTATTATTTTTCCTGTGTCAAGTAAACAACATAAAAGTCCATATGAATCTGACAAAAATAAACTATCAATTTGCTTATAACTATTGAACAGATGCAGTTTCATATCTTTTCTATAAATGTAATAAAACAACAACATCCTTCTCGTATGTTTATTCACACAATCCTGACCAGTGACTTTTACAAGTTATATGGGAAAAAGGAAATACAGCAGAGGAAGAACAGATGAAGAGAATAATTCACCTACCTGACTCTCTGTTGCTTGCGTCTCATGTCAGTCAGTGACTCCAGATCAATGAAGCAGCTGCCCACCAGCTTATCTCTCTGTCTGGGTTTCTTCTCCCCTTCCCTGCCCCTGCCAAAGGTGACCCAGGCCTGGATCTCCAGCCTCTCCTCTCTCAAATACCTGCACAGACAATCACTACATAATCAGATCACGAAACAAAGTGTTACTATTTCTCTAAGAACACATTAAATCTCAAAGCACAAATTCTGGATTGTCCCCTCTCAAATATCTGGAAAACAAAGTCACATCACAACCCATGCCTATTATACTATTTGGAACGAACTGTAAAAGCATCTTTCATCCAGATTTCCAGCCTCTCTCCTTTAGGAACGTCTGGATTTTAAAGCAAAACCTTCTGCCTTTTTGTAAAAAATCTGTTTAAATCATATATAATAACCAAATTTCTGTGCATGAGATTTAGTCTGAATATCAAGATAAACACCAAAAAAATATTAGATTAAATCTCCAACCAGTCCCTTGAAAAAACATAAGTAAGCCACAAATTCCAGCACAGTAGTTTTCTGCACTGCCAAAAAAAAAATCATATAGATCCCAACTGCTAGTAAAATCTTTCAACTCCACTACATAACAGAGGACAATAACAGCTGAGCTGTGTAATCTCTACTACCATTTCAGAATGATGGAGTGACGGACTAAGGTTCCACCAATGAATCACATATTTGTACTAGATCTTAAAGCCTTCATCATTCTGTACTCCATGTACAACATCTGTATTACTCACCACTGTAGAGGGGCTGTGTGAGATAGCATGAAGCTGTACTTGTGACTGAGGGAGCTCAGCAGGCTGCCAGCGTCAGATGCATGCAGTTTTCTACACTTAGACACAACAGCACCTGGGAATGGACGATATTCATCAAAACTATTTTGTAAAAAGCAGGGCCCAGTTCCATCAGTAATATTCTACAGTCAGTCAGCCCCATTGTATCTAATGTAAATCAAATCTTGACAATCTATAAACAGAAAATTCAATATGTAAAACTCTTCATTATTTCCTGCTTTTTTTCTACTGTCATACTTGTTTTGTTCCTTTCTTTTCTTTTCTTTTTTTTTTTTTTTGTGTGTGTTTATTTTTATTTTTTTTATTTTTTTCAATTTGCTTTTTCTTTCCATTCCTGAATTTTTTGTTGTTTGTTGTATCTGTCATTTCTCTTATTTTGCAGCATGTGATAGTTATTTCTAGGTAAACACAGTACAAAAAAAAAAAAAATGAGTGTATATATATCAAACAGCAAGTACTGACCTTTGTCATAGAACTTGTACCTCACATAACATCTGGCTGAAGGGTCCAGGTCTGAGTGACCAATGATCAGTGCACTAGCCAGAGGGAAGGACACCTGGTCCACACTGATCATAATGTTGTGCACATGATGGTGGCTGTCTGTAATGGCATTGATGGTAAGAAACAACACACTAAATACACCCTGTAATATTTCCTTCTGATAAGTATTCAATTATCCACCTTGATCTGTCCCTATCCTTTTCATCTCACATCACAAAAAAATTCTTCGCAGCATTTTTGCTCTAAATGATTTGATTTTTTTCCCTGACATTTACCCCTCCTCTGTGAAATAAACCTTAAGCTCAAATGAAAGTGTTTGCATTGCAGTGTCAGTGATGAAACATACTGGAAAGCTGAGAGTATTTCTTGAAGGAAAAAGATCAAAGATTTCCACTAACAGAAATAAGTGCATAAATGAACACTTAAACAGTTTTTTTCTCAGCACATAATGAACACAACTCTTTGCTTCCCTGATATAACAATCTGACCATCAAACTCTAGTCTAGTATAGACTCCGAAAGCTGAATCATGACAATCAGGTCAACTTATTATCTTGGCTATATACCTCACCCAGGACAACAAGTTCAGAGGGCAGTGCAGACGCACACTAAAGATTAAATCATCATAAACTAGAGAAACAATTGACTATTCTTACCTTCATCCTGCCAGTCAGGCTGTTCCACTTCCACATCAATAGGTGACCAGCCCACACTGCGGGCAACACTGACCACTCGGTCTCTGTCTTCCTGGTGGGCAAACCTCAGGGAGATCTCTAGTCCACCTACAACCTGCAATAGCATAAATTGCAATCTGATTGAAAATAAAATTCTATATCTTCTCCTAACATCAAAATAATAATTTCCAAGACCATTTACCACTCAGCTCCCACAGCCATAACTATTGCCATACATGACAGTGTATAAAGCAGTGTGAAAGTAGTAGCCAGTAAAATTACATTCTATAATTAAACTTCTGTGTTGTTTCATGACGTTTCATAATATTCTTTTGTGGATCAAAATTTTACAGAATGAAAAAATGCGACAACTGTAATAAGATAAATATCATCAACAAGCACTTTCTGCTACTTGTGAGATTATGAACAAGACAGATATCCTCACAAGTTCTTACATTTATAAAGGAAAAACAAAATATGTTACACAAGTAAAAAAAAAAAAAAAACAATGAGCAACGTAATTCTTTATGAATACATGAATAACAACAACAATATTCTTGGTCCATAATAGTGTAACATACAATAATGAACCTAAGGGAGGAATTCTGTGGTTGAGAACACGACAGGGTACATTAAAACTCCTTCAGGAGGGTTCAGCGGGAAACACTTTACCTGATCTAAGGCTGTGCCATGATGTATGTCACCATCATCCACTGGTTTGGCCCAGCCTATAGAAGGCAGATTGATGGCAAACCATCCATTCAAACCTGAAACAAAACAGTACAGCCAGTTAGAGAAATGGTTATATTGGCTGCACTTTTTTTTTTTTTTGCTTTCTCCCATATAATTTCAATAAGTATGCTTAAAAAAAAAAAAAAGTCAAACATAATAATATTAGTTTTCAAAGAATGCAAGTTGAAATCTCACTTACATGTATTTAAAATCTCTTGAGGACAGGTTTAAGTCACTACAGCCTCATATTATAAAAAAAAAAAAGGGGGGGGGGGGGGGGTTAAACTGAACAAAGTGCAAATCAGTTCATTCCAATTTAGTGGCTGACACAGGAAGCCATAAACCGTCTTTTCAAACCCCATATCATTACCAGTTCTTCTGGTTAAAAGAGACATCAGTGGCACAATGGTTGTGCCTAAAAGGACATCCCCTCCGTGGTGAGCCAACCTGCGCACCTGCACACCACTTGGCTGTTTCTCAGCATAGATGTCTGAAAGAGTGGGTGATAGAAACCAGATATCTGTATAATTCCTGAAAAACTTTATGACAATGCATGTATCCTCTATTAATGTACATTTCTATTTCTCAATCATGGTTTTTAAAAGTGAAAAAAGAAAAAGAAAAAATTGTATAACATATTAAGATGATAGAAGAAGAATGACGTTATTTCATGACAATAATAAAATGACTTCAGCAAACAATAAAAATGGCATTATAAAAGAATTCACTTATCCAAATTTCTTCTCCATAATAAATTCAGACCGCATCTATATTGCTCTTTGTTTATTCGGTTCTTGTCAGAGTCATAACAGGGTAGTTAGTGAGTAAAAATCACAGTGATATTATTATTTTACATGAAATTCTTCATAGACCTAGTTATTATCTGTAGTTTAATCCTTCTACCAGTTAAAGACATCAAATACAAAACAGATTTTCCATATCTTCAAGTGAATCACAGGGGAACAAAATAAGCTAATTTAAATTTAGGGCTAGTGTAGGTCTTCATCTGGATAACACTATATTTACATTCCACAGCTGTACAAATGAGAAGAGACCTAGATCTAAAACCTTGCTGATGTGCACTGGGCTGCTAGGACATTAAATTTGCTGATTTTGCTTTTGCTTTTATTTATTGGTTTGTTTTTGCTTTTTTATTTACTGGTCTACCTAATTATTTACATTTTTCATCATGCCTTTTTCTTTTTTTTTTTTCGGCTTCCTGGGCATTTTTTGTCCTGAGGATTATCAATGGTGTCAAAAAAAAAAACAAACATAAAAATCATTTTTTTGTAAAAAATAAGAAACAGAAATAAATTCTAGTTGGTTTATGGTGATTTTATCCCTGAAATCTGCATAATACTGCTCTTCTTGTAAATATGCACAAACAGTTATAGATTTACCTTTGTGTAAACCTGTTGGCATTTGGTGCCAAATTTCAAATGTTACTTCAGCAGATTCCAGAAGTTCTGCCAAACTGGTGGCATCTGATGACATGGCATTTGACATCAATAGAGGACATGGGAAATCCATATAGTGAGCAAACTCAGGGGCGAAAGACCTGGCCACAGTTTTTGTTATCCTCTCATTCTGTCAAGAAAACAGAAAAAGGGATAAATATGGTAGAGCTGTCTATATATTTTATGTCTCTATGGTCCATCTCAGATCTCAGATCATCAGGAGTTTCTGTGTCACACTATACTGTACAACAATGACAATGAATGTACAACAGAACATGATATGAGAACTAGAAACACAAATAAGTAGTAGGCTATCAGATTCACGTGGTGAGAAAATTAGTGTTTTTATTACATACTTTCTGTAATAATGTCAATGAAACTAGACTGAGTGTATTTTCATACATAGTTTGGTTCTTTTTATGAAACACTGAAGGAGCAGGCAGCACAAGCCCAGTTTTGTAAATTTGGCTGAGAATATAGCATTAGAAGAAAAATGAAAAAATCAGCTTAATGGTGTATGCATTTACGTTCCTCGGATGCACATATTCAAAAGACAATTTTCACTATACATGTCAAACCACTGAATACTTTATGCCACCCCTCACCAAGTTATCCGGCAATCAAAGGTTTCCCCAACCCATCTTTTTTCTGTTTTTCTGAATATTGTCATCTATGCAACATCTCTGAGTACAGGATGAAAAGTAACAGACCATTAATCCTTCATAACAAATGACACATCAATATAAACTTCAGGATAAAAAAATAAAATGTCGCACAATGTTCATCACCCATAAATTAAATTACAAGCATAGTAAAATTTCCAAAAATCTAATATCACATGATTATAAATTCTCATGCCGCATGACACAGCGAAATAAATCTGATCTATAATGTTTCTGTACAGATTTATTCATTTTAGTGGTAAGGGAAATAAAAATAAGAGTACTTTTCTTTGGTGGAAAAACTTAATTAGCTATAACTATTCTGTGCTAAGGTCAAAGTTAATTGCTGTGACTTCCGCATCTGATTCCTCAGCAATGCCTGCCTTTGACATATGACTTAGGGTCACCTGACTATGTGACATATATGACACAGTGTCATGCTGGCTTCAAACAGTAATCTGACCTCTTTCCCAAGGAAGGAGATGTTGATGCGGACATATGCATTGACACCCACATCAGCTGGATAGGCCATGGATGAATCCAGCTGTGCAACATAATCAGCAGCAGCCTACGGAGAAAGTAATAAACAATAAAATTTACAAAATACAATTCCTCAGAACAATGATAAGTCAGGATAGAAATCCAAAAAAATAAAAACTCAAATCTTTTCAACATTCATAAATTTAAGTTATTATCCACTGAATAAAATTACAAATCTTCAAACTATGAAAATATTCTCAAACCTTGAATCTAAGATAAAATCTACATAAGAAAACAAACAAAAGCATCAATTATAGCATAAATTTCAGTAAACCAACTGTCCACAATATAAAACCACATCTAGAGGTAAAAGTCATCAGAATATAACTACTGGCAAATAAATAAATATCATAAAACAGAGAGTTTATCGATTACTATTGTTAATACAATTACTGCAGACTTCTTTGTAAAGTTACAATGCAAACCCCCAAAAAATCCTCACAAACTTACTTTCAAACCTGCTGCTCGGATGATCCCAACTGACAAACACACTTGGGAACCATCGTGATTCCTGTTTGCTGCTGCCATTGATGATTCAGTCTGGGTGGGACAAAAGAAAAAAAAAGAAAGAAAGAATCAGCTACTTGGTTGATCACTGCATGTCTGATATAACATCCCATATAAACTGCTAAGAAGTTGCAATTCTTAAAATTTCTTGTCTACTTCTCTTTAGCAAACAATTTTTCCTTCCAATTCATTGTATTTGCCTGCCCTTAGCAGACAATTATAGCTTCCGAAATACTGTGGGGGCAAAGAACTGGATTGTCAATGCAGCAGTTCAGCATAAAGTTATTGCAAATACCCCTCATTTTTTGGAAAAAAAAAAAAAAAAAAATGTCATGCTGATCACTGCAATGCAGACTGAAAAAAAAAAAAAAAGGAGTTAGGATGATCTGACAAAAATCATTCCCCTACTCTGTAACAGGGAACTATGTACACTTTTTTCTTTTAAATTATGCAGAAAAAAAAAATCCAGAGTTTAATCTTCTTTCAGGGATGTAAATGGCCTCTGCAAAAAAAATCTGACAGCTATTCGCTGGGGTCCAGGGGCCGCATAGGCCCCGGCCAGGCCCAAGGGACTCCGAGTCCCTTGTGGGGGGTCCAAATCCCGAAATCGATTTTAAGACAAATTTATACCCTACAAATGGCCTCTCCTGAAAAGAAATTTTTAAAAAAAAGGCATGCCACAAACTCTTGTTTTCTTCTTCAAATTAGATCTAATTAGATTTCTATTTCTTTCATGTGCTTTGGACTTATTGGCATGGTCCTTCAAGCAACGAACACCACC
>JBCAUA010175799.1:0-37868 GCA_038406235.1 Peronia verruculata | reverse complement strand
CCCCCCCCCCCCCCCCCCTTAAGGGTTAAAAGGTTAAATTTGTGTTTCTCCATGAAAAAAAAATTGGTATCGGAGTCAGGAAATAGTAAAAAAGGGCCACAAGACATACGCATACATGTATATATAGTGAGTCGGTTTCCACAAGACAGCAATCGAATTTGAGGAGGCTGTAGGACTGATAATGTCCAGTAGGGCTAGATTTTGTTGGGTCAGTTCACTGGTGAGTAAGCACTCACACGCCCACACCCCATTCCCTCTCTGATGTCAGCTCCATTTTTTCCAGAACTTCATAGGATAGGATAGGAGCCACACCAGCAGGTGAGTTTACGGGTTGATATGTAGAAGCCACATCCTCTCCAACCCTTTCCAGTAATTCCAGCTGTGCCACACATACAACGTATGCTTGCATAATAGTTTCATGCTGCATTTGATATTTCTGTTTCCTCTTTCACAGGGCATGTACATATACCTGTTATTTTGTTGTCTATGGATCAGTTGTGTGGTAAAAAGTCGTAGACAGCCCTCACTCATTGTCTGTCACTGTTACATGTAATCTCTTTGCAAATAGTCATCTGAGGATATATAATTTATACTGATATACGTATTTTGAAATCTGCTGTTACATACTATTATAATGGCATCTTCTCCATAACATGGGGGTTGGGGAGGGGGGGGGTAGTCAGAGAAAGGGGGAGAGACCAAGGTGGTTGGATGGTGAACAGAGATCTGGGCATCCTTATAACAGGCCAAATACCTGGTAGTCACTGAAGGTTGGCTGTTTACCCCGACCAGATTTGAAATGTCATTGTGCCAAAGCAAGAGGCCAAATTGTTGACTTTCAGAATTTTTTTTTCATATAAATGTATATATACTTTATTCTAGCAAAATTAATTAAGACAACACTAACTGCTAAAACACAAATTAGTGACATTCATCAGATTAAAAATATTACACAATTTCAAAAATGGCCTAACCTGCAAGCATTGTGCGTACAAAGGTCAGGAGTCATTCGAACAATTTAATTCTGGACCATGATTTATTGCCAGCCTCAGTGAATCTGGTCAACTGGCCTGTATTAGGGATGCTTAGGAGAGAGACTGTATTGAAATTTTCATGAACATATTTTCCTGACAGTGACACCATGGAATTTTTGGGTATTTTGACTGCTTCGTAGCTTTGAATGAGCAACAGCAGGACATTTATGACCCACCTCTCCACCCCTGTCCTCACTGGCTTTCCCCAACTGTGGCAATAATTATGTTTGTCTTCTTTCATGTGTTTTTCTGACCAAAAAGAATGAGAAAAAGAGAGGATGAAAGAATGGAAGAGAAAAGATTTACACAAAAAATACATCACATAGCAAGTTAGGCAGAGAGAGAGATGAAAAAATATAGCAAGGGGTTATTTATTACTTATTTTATTGGACAAGCTTTCTGGCTGGTTTCCCACTTTGCTTCATAATCACACTTTCATGGCTGGAAATCCCCATCTAATTTTAGAGGGGGCCTACAAACACTCCAAACTGTTCACTGCCAGGGGAAAAATTAATTTCAAAAATGCACAGGTCTGGTGATACATGTAATTCTTTTCAGATTTGGGGTGGAGAGCTCGGCGAACATGAACACAGATCTTTTGACCCCCAACAGTTTAAGATATTTCATTAAATTTTGCAATGGGACCTCTCAAAAAAAAAAAAAAAAAAATTTTATAATTCCATACACAAGAAGTGACACGATGAAATCAAGTGCTTATCAAAACTGAATGAATTTTCACCGAGCCCTTCTATATATCAATGGAAAAGTGGGGCACAGGATTAACAAAAGTGATCAGTCATTTTCACTAATATTCCTTCACTTGCAGTAACCAGGTCGCCCCAATCAATTTGAGGGAAAATAATTTTTCACATGCACACACTTCAGATGTTTGACGAGTGCCTGATTTCATTGTCGCTTCTCATATATAAGAACTATAAGTTTGTAACAAAGTAGCAGCACTCAGCAATTTTTCTTCCCGAACCAGGGTCTCTCACACATCATAAATTTTCTTCATCAGCCAGCTCGCTCTCTCTCTCACTCACATCCATCACGCTAATCTGTCGCTATCCAGCCAGCCTACCTTCTGCACTGTACCACCACGTTTTACACAATATTAGAGAAATCTGTATGGCAATTCATGTACTACTGATTATAATGATATGTAACAAACATAAACGTAATAAAAATATGTTCAGAATATACACCTTTTCCTTTGTTTAAGTTTTCTCTGTAAAGCACTCATGTGGATGTGTTGCTGTAAAGTGGGTGCACATGCATATGTAATTTAATTTGCTATGAAGCGAATTGCTGTAAAGTGGCTCAGGCGGGCACTAATGGAATTGCTGTAAGCAGGGGGCACTTGTAGATGAATTGGTACAAAATGGGTGCTTTTGTCAAAGAGGTGATGTAAAGCGGCTGCTTTGGCCAAAGATGTGCTGTAAAGTGGTGCTCTTGTGGATGAATTGCTGTAAAGCGGGTGCTCATACAATCTTGTGGGGGAGGAAAGGTTGCTGTAAAGTGGGTCTTGTTGAGGAAGTATTCTTGTAAAATAGATACATGTTATCTAGATGCTGTGGTGATGGAAGAGTTCCTGTAAAGTGGATGATGTGATAGTGGAAAAGCTGCTGTAACATAAATGTGGGGGTAGAGGGGTTGGTAAAACGTGGTGGAAAAGAGTTGCTGTAACAGATGTGGGGGTAGAGGGGTTGGTATAACGTGGTGGAAGAGTTGCTGTATATATTACGTAAAAATACTTTTCTTTAACATTGATAAGCTATTGCCGTCTTGCTTATTAATTGTCGTAGCATCGCGCAAGCTGCATGGACAGTTGTTTCATTTTATTTCTATGTGATCAAATATCTTTGCTTCCACATCAAACAACACTCACAAACACAGACACCAAATAAAAAAAAAAAAACGACATAGGCTCATGGTGGTAGGGACGCCTAATCCCTGTCACAGGCTTTTATAGCCTGTCCACTACCCAAAATGATGAATAACATATTGGCGAAAATTACATGTACCGGTATACATTCTTTCATACTTCTTTCATACCCACATCCTAACATATGCTTAGAGCGACCCTCTGGTCGGAGGGCAGCATAGAAGAGGAAAATTCCTGCTCCCAATCTGCAAGCGGAGTAAAAAAGTGAATTTCTCAGAGATAATATATCATTTAATAACATCAGTGCCTCCTATGGGAGAATATGCCTCCTACACTTAGCAGGGCTAAAGGGAAATTTTGAAATCTCACTCATAAATACATTGCTAATCTGTTATGTCTGCTCGGAGTAGACACCGGTACCCAAAACTGATTTTCTGATATCATTTTTTAAGAAAGTTATGAATTTTTTAAATTTTAGCTTTTTGACTATTGTGACAAGACAAAGTGTAATTTTTCCATTTTTTAGACACCCTAGAACAAAAATGAACAAGTGTCAACATTGAAACTTTCCAAATTCCACATTCAAAGCCACTAACACTAAGGGGAGGTAGCCATGGTATAACCAAATGGTTATTAATTTGTTTCTCTGCTTGTTTTTCTAGCTAAGTGTGTTTGTCTGGATGAAAATCAGGGATGTCAATCTGTCTACATGAAAAAGTAATAGCAACACATACAACTGAAGTAAGTTAATGGTAAATAATACCGAATTTGGGGTCAAAAGAGATATTACTGACTGCCAAAAAGTAGGAATTCCTACTAAAGTAGGACATTTGACATCCCTGGAAAATGAATGCCCTAAGCACTTAAAAATAAATTTTTATTAGTTTTCTGCATGTAGCGCCAAAAATAAGGTGCCGAATCAGCATTTTTAACATATTTTCTTTTCCCACTAAATTTTGAAAACCAATCAAGATAGAGTCTTCATATTGCAATTGGTTACTGCTGTGAGCATTGTCTACCACCTTATAGAGCCACATTTGACCTTTTTAAAACTGTTTTCACATGTATTCAGTCATATTCTGATCTCCAAGATTTCCAGGTGGATTCAGACAAAAATTGAATAACTCAGAAACTGAAACAGAAAAGCAAAAAATCTCTCTGTAAGCTGGTAGGCATACATTTAAGGAATATTGAGTTAAACTTATTTCTGACAAATACTTTCTGAAATCTACTCAAAATAGTGGAACAGATCAGAGAAAAACAAAAAGAAAAAAAAAACCAAAAGATTTGACTTGTTCCACAGAAGACCAGAACACATTCTTTGGGTACAAACAAAATCACAATGACATGTAATCTGACAATATATATTTTGAACGTTTTTTACACAAGGAGAAGAACGGTACATTATTCAACAAGGTTTACAGCCAAGAATCCCTATCCCACCCCTATTTAGTCTCCTTCACCGAGGACATAAAATTGTGCATGAATGTCTATACATTTCTGGTCCTCTCTCTGCCAGGCCTCAGCTTTGCTTTGCCTGTATTTCCTGGTCTTCTTCTCTGTGACTGCTGTCTGTGCCTTTGTTTCTTCCTGCATTTCCTCGCTGACTGGTAGGTTGAGGGTCTCCAAAAATTCACGCCATGACGTTGCACCGAAGTTAAAACTTCGGCAACTCCTAGGGAAACAGTAATGCACAACCGATTGTAACCGGCAAAGTGATGCTCAGGGCATCGAGCCCATATCACTGCATGAGCACTCTCATTAGCAGCGGTTTTTGTTGAATGACAAGAAGCTACTGTCGCATGCTGCGTTTCTTCCCGGAGGAATTAGTTTTACGAGTGTCTTGCTTCACCATGATTGAATCTGTGAAAGTACATAGAGATAAAAGACACTATAAAGTTGGGCATAGAGGAAAAATAGGCTACTGCATGAAAAGGCACACTTTTTCCTTCCAAAACCTTGCTCTTGAGGGAACACTAGTGAAAGCACAGAGCTGGGAAGAGAGTAGATAAAGAAAACTAGAACACTACAAGCTTCAGCAAAATAGGAAGTCTGATATTATTGAACTACATTCGGTCTAGATCTAGATCGAAATAATCATTAGGAGTTTTCACTTTCACGACCAAAATGAGCTAGCTTGTCAACATCAATGTAGCTCTCATCAGTCACAATGACAACGTCAATCACATTCATAATTTCATTCACCATCGAAGTAGATCTAGATTTAGTAATTCACAACCCAGCAGGCCCACAGGATCCTAACCTTGTATAGAAAAACTACTACCGTTTTGACCCTAGGCACAAACCAAGAAGATCTCTACTGGTTGCAATGCTACATGAATGCCAATGAGCAAGATAGAGAGAAGGAATGAAAGACGTAGGTCAGGCAGACTTACTTCAGGTTTGGCAGGCCTGTAAAGTCTAAAAACAATGAACTAGTGCGAAAACAAATGTTGTGGCCTCCTACTTACCTTCGTTGACAAATTGGTGGTTTTGAAAATCAGTAGGATGGCAGAAATATGGGCCAAAACGATCAGTTTCTGTGAGCAGGCACAGAGCGTAAACAAAATCCAAAATGGCGCTCGTAGGGGAATCTCCTCCAGTTGCTATCGGCTGAGCCAATGAAAACCTGCGGTTTGGCCGTGAGCTCAAACCAGCCAATCAGCATATCGTACAGGGTGTCCAAACATACGAGAATGGGTCCCCAGTTTATTTTTGTACTTGAATGAAAGTTTGAAAGTATGCTAATCGAATAATTACGATTGCGACCTTTCCAACGATACCAATCTTTAGTGCCTTGCAGCGACAGAAAGCCCTGTTGTCAAGGGAGTAAAGTTTGGCTATTCTCAATATTCTGTGGTTTTTATTTCAGAATTTACACATCCAGACCCCAATTCAAACACATTTTTCAGTGTTTGAGATTTTTTGGGACCAAGAGACGTAAAGAAATGGATTCTAGACATATTTTCCCGTCAAAATCTGCAGTAACTAAAAATCAAATTTTTTTTCTATTTAAACTGAATATTCGCACCACAGATCTGCTAAATTTTTTTCACTGACATCTGGTCATTTTAAATACAAAAAATTACAGATCAGATATGGCGTATCAGGCAATTTTCACTTTATTTGTAGAGAAGGCAGAAATGTCAAGTTTTGAAGACATTAAAAAATCAATATAAAATCATAGAATAAAGCTGTACATCAGGGATGTCAAACTGTTTTCACAAAAAAGTCGGAAATTTTCATCTGACCCCCCCCCCCCTACTCTCACAGCGCTGTCCGGTTATGTAAGAGCAAGACACTTTTAAAAATCTAGGGTTTTCATGTTTGCTAGAAGTTTTCATTATTTTGGGAGAAGTTTGCAAGTTTTCACAAGATCTTGGGATGGACCTATAAAATTATACAACTAGTGGAAATTCCAAGAACTTACAAGCTCCCATAGGCAGTCATCATATTCATCGAGCGTTATTTAGATCTATTTTCTAGGTCTAGAATCTCTAGATCTTTCTAAGATCACGGGCACATTATTTGTTGTTGTCAGTACATGTATTCTGATGTGCTGATTTTCTATCAAGAACTCTGACGCGACCACTCGACTGCATTTTGTTGGGTGTGAGGAATTAAGCATTATGGACTTCAATCTCGATCTCCAAACAGCTGCCGAACAACAGTTCGACTATCGTCCGAGGTATCTATGAGGATAACTCTTTTGTACTTCCGGTTTACTGTTGTCATCGTGCGAAATTTGTATCGCACAAATAATTATAAAACCGCACTTGTCTCGTGGATTCAGCAAAAGTCGGCAGTTGATCAGCCAAAATTAGGACAGTCGGCAGCGACCAAAAAGTCGGAAGTTTGGCATCCCTGATACATACATATCTGATATCACAGCTAATACAGACTAAGGGCTCTAAAAGAGCCTTATTTATAAAGAAACACAAATGTTTGGTTTCATAAACATTTTTGAAATCTGTCAAACTTTATACTACAGTATAATCCGCTTATATTGACATGCTTTGGGAAGTGGATTTGATGTCGATATATAAATATGTCCATAAATAAAAATACAAAGCCAAAGATAAAAAAACAAGGGGAGATCAACGGTAAAAAGACAACAATTAAAAGCGGTAATTAACTCGGCTTGAGTTTGCATGATCGGCCCAGATATAGGTGCATTGATGCTTCGAGGTTGCTTAAACAACACACCATCTACGTTGGCACTGCCGCATTGCCGCTGTCGTTTGTGCTCAGGGTGCAGGTCGCCGGAAGTCAGGCTTTCGATCCCCTCTCTATTCTTCACTATGGTGGAGAGAGTTGTGAGGAATACGGTACGGTGCTTGGCCGCGATTGTCAACATCAGCAAGGAGTTTAAATATCATTTCACTGCTAAGGTTTTTCCATTTCATGGCCATGGTGAAACAGGACGATAAGAGGCTTACAATAAAATTACAATGACAATGTAGTACTGTAACAGCAACAGAATAAACGCGTGTGCAGGAACAGAGAAGTAAACGCATCTACTTTCTATGACGTGCAGAGAGGAAATGAATGGCAATCAAGGGGGGAGGGCGGCTTAGGTCATTGCTGGCAACGCGAGGCGCAGCATGCTTGTAAGGCCTGTTATGGCTGCTTGCTGAGGAAAAGACCGGGATGGGGATGGGGAGTGGAGGTAGGGAGGTGATGCCCACAGCGCGAGACGCGCACGTCACTGTCTTGTGAGGGGTAAGACTTTTTGTAGCCGATGACCTCCAAAAGCCTGGTGTGTCGATATAGTACTTGGCGGGTATGGGGACTAACAAAGACCTAATGTGTTGACCGTTGGCATGAGATTTTCCCCCATTTATGTTCATGGGCTTCACCAGGTACCCATAGGATGCATGTCAATAAAACGGAGTGGGAGGAAAAAAAAGTCGATATGAGAGAAATTATTAAGTACAGATATTGAAGGAAAAATTCTGTAATTGGAAAATATGTTGATATGTCAAAATGTCGATAAATTGGCTGTCGATATAAGTGGATTATACTGTATTTAGGTACAGAACATGACAAATGCCCTCATAAGAAGGGAAGCAATATAAAAGCTGACAAGCAGATCAAGATAAATAAAAACTTGCAGCCCAACGACAGTTAATAATAAGGACAACTTTATCAACTTTCAACTTTCAATTTAACGTTATCAGTTTCGGTTTCAGTTCTTCGTGCAAGAATTAATTTATTCTCTCCCGTTCCGAGACATGGATCCCTGAAGTTCATCACGTTGAACTCCAGTGGTGGGACACAGACCAGGTCAGGGTTCACATTCCCTAGATGTCTTAAAATTCAAGGACTTTTCAAGGACTTTTCCAGGACTTTATGACTATTTATAAGGACTTCATGAAGCACAACACATAAGTACAAGTAATTAACAGATTAGATGAGAATATGTGTTAGAGTCAAACCCATTCAGTTGAATGACTAATTGCATAGATGCCAACCTTTCCAAAACAAAAAACAAACTCAACCGTGCCAAGTGTACATACTGCAAGGGAACCCCCATTCACAAGAGATAAAACAGGAAAACTATACCCAAAAAATCAAAGGATGAAAGGCTCCCTAAAAAAGGATCTAATATGTTTCTACTTGAATAAAACTTGCCAGTTTCTGCAGCCTTCTAGACAGAAGACAATCTATGTAATAATTCATGAGTCTTTAGAAAAGAGTTTCAGCAGAGAAAATCATCAACACTAAAAGGAGGCACAGGATTTGGGCGTGGTATCCTTTTCTTTTTCCATCTAATATCCCCTAGATCAGTCCCTTCGTCCTCACTGCTGGCACTCTGAACACTCCCTAGATTGTCAATAGCACTCTTACTATCACTATTAGAGTCAACTGTCACATTATTTTCAAAATCTCCATCAAATTAATCCCAAGACATTGCACTATCCAGATCCTCTTCATTGCTGATCTTTCATTTTGCCATTTTCTTGGCTCAATTCACACAAAAACTTCGATCGTAATCACAAATTTCTTCAAATTGCGCTCCTTCCGGCTTATTTTGAACAGGATGTCACTCTTCTGTGGCTACAAACAATTTCCATACTTGTTCTTGGGAGCAGTCATTAAAAAAAAAACAAAAACAACTAAATCGATGGTATACCAGCCATGAAAATGCATCTCACACTTTGTCGAAAGGTTTAATACACATTCTTGTGTTTGCCGACTTTTGACCTTTGATTAATTCTTGTAGACCTAGGGGCTTTTGCCCACTGTAGAAAGCCAGAATACGTATTTTCTCAGGCAAAATACAATTTTTCCGTACTGGTTGGCAGCTATGTTAATGCATAAGAATGTGAAATCAAAGACCATGTTTTTAAGTGATAAAAAATGAGATGGACAGAGAGGCAGCCAAGATTGGCAGACAAGGTGATAAAATAGGAGACATTCAGCTAATTTACCTTCTGCGTACACGTATCTGTCAAAATGGCCAGCACCATAGATGGAGCTAAAATTGAACCCAAAAATTAGAACATACATTAGATTAAATAAAAAACGATGAGCCAAAAGTCACGCTAACTTTTAATATTGCATATCAGAATGTCACTCATGACGAAATTCAAATACAAAGACCCTAAAGACAGAACTTGATTCAAATGTCATGAAACAATTACAAAAAAAGGATGAGTGCCATTACAATAATAACAACATTAACTCTTAGAGTTTCATGTTATCCATCCATCGAAATTAATGATTTTCTAGCACATCTTTCAATCTAGGATTATATATTACAATGCTTTGTAATGCATCATATCTATCAATCCACTTTTGATTTCTGTTGTTAAAAATTAATTTTTGAATTTATCTTTTTGGTAACAACTGAGAAACATATAACTGAGTAACAATGGTGGCGACGACAATGCCACATACATACCTATCTCTCCCAGGTCTGATAACTGTCTCAAACTGGCCAAAGACTGGACGGTGGTCAGATACCTTGATGGTCATGGCCGCATCATAATGCAGGCAGGAAATCTCACTCTTGTGCTTGCAGCGGAACATGACACGATCCTGAAGCAGAGAAATCCTAGTTTGATACTGGAGCGACAAAGGCTTTAGACATGAACACCAACTTTAAACTGAAGAAGACACTTTCTGACAAAGATGGCAAAGACTGGGTAAATCAAAAAGCAGATGAAACAGTCAAAAAGCAGACAGTGAAAAAAAAAAAGGGCAGACAAAAGATGTGCCAACAGCATGTCAGACAGACAGGCACACACACAAATATATATATATATCAGCAAATCCACCAATATGTTCATTCATTCATCTGTTATTGAATCCATCCAATGATTCATTCATCTCTCCATCCATCTGTCCATCTGTCCATCATCCATCCTCACATCTATTCATCCCTCCCTCCTTCCATTCATCCATCCATCTGTCCATCCATCCAGCCATCCATCCACTCATTCATCCATGCATCTATTCATCCATAAAGATAAGAGGCAGGCGGGCAGGCTGAAAAGCATAGTAATAGATGGGCAGGCACTAAGACTGATGGACAGGCAGGAAAACAGATGAATAGATGAACTAACAGACTCACTGTATAAGATGGTACTCTGGCTTTGGTTGAACTGTCATACTTGTCCTCATTGACATCAAACTTGAACGTTGGGTGGAAGTTTATGCGGCCCTCCTGAAATCCACCAAATATTTTACCTGCAAAGAAAGTACATGTTTGTGTGGATTATAAGACAATAACAGGTCTTGCCGCCAAAGTAGAACATCAATTGCCACATGGAGTTTTGTTCGATTGAAAATGGCTGTTGTCAATGGTATGGACAAAATACACACACACACAAAAAAAAGGAAAAAAAAATAGCAACGATAAAAATATATACTGGAAGTGTTTCCCAACTATCAGGTCTGACCAGATAACAGTTTACAATGAACCCTTTGCTGTATGTGCTAGATTTACATTGCTATAATTTTACAAAAGGAATGATACCAGTAATGATATAAATAATAACCAATAATAATGATAATGGGTTGCCCTTCATTAAGAGTAAAATGGACTTCAAAATATGGCACTCCATCACTTTAATCAATTTTCTGCTCATTTATCCCTCATATTTGTTGTTTGCTTATGTTTGTGTATTGTGTTTGTCACCAGCTGACCATTTATGTCTTACAGTTCACGACACTGGATTACTCTAAAATAATAACAATGAAAATGACAACAATACTGACAATCTTGCATTCCATCAATTGAGTAAATTTTCTTGTCATTTAAGATATTGTGCAAACTGATGAACCTGATGATGATGATGATGATGATGATTGCCAAACCAAAAGGAACCAAGAAGACATGAGAATTTGGCCAGTATGGTCACTTTATTCAATTTTTAGCATATCAAGTTCTTCAGATTGCTATCTGTTTCTTTTTGTGTATTACATTAGTTACTGGTAGATGGTCCCTGTCTTAAATTCTAGGGTATTTTGATAAATGATGATGGCGATGATGATTGCCTTGTTAATTCTTTCCTCCCACCTCCCCTCCCCATTTTCTCACCTTCCGTCATGTACTTCAGCAGCTGGTCACCTCCAAGCAAGGTCTCAAAGTTGGGAATCTCATCATCATTGATCTGGTTCACTCGGCCCTCCACAGCATGGCGCTTACGCTCGATGCGAAAGTTGAGGTCACCAAACCAGAAAACACAATCGAAGATGGTGGTGATGTCAGCTGTGAGAAGAACAAGGTAAACAAAAAACTTTTTTAAACCAGCGCTGATATTGTGCCCCAGCCATCACAGATGTAAATTGCTAACATGCAGATTTAAAATTACTGACATGAATGGATGACTACACACAGACTGAGAAAACTACTGTATGCCATCTATAGTTGTTGTATTAAATTACATAAGATCATTTGCGGTTACTGAAAAAGAAATTAAAGCCTGTTGGCATATAGAAAGAAACATCAGAGCTGATCAGTCATCCATCTGTGTATGGACCAAAGCATTTTGGGTTTAACCCTTTCAACTCTGGTCACCAGTACCTGAAAAACCCCTGTCCCTGGCCTTCTGGGCCTAGATCACACATTTCTCATTTCATGTTCAATATCTTTTGTAAAGACAAGCCTCAAACACGATCATGGGTGCAGACATTTGTAAGTACCGTAGTCCTAAATGGCCTTGCCCCCAAAATGACCTATTAGATGTGTTTTTAACTGTAGTGGACATGCAGGACTGAAGTAAGTGTGTCAGCCCGGTCTACAGGGCTGTGGGGAATTCAACACTGCAAAATCTGCCTATTGTATCAGGCTGTAGGGTTCAAAGTGTTAAATCCCAGAGGAAAAAGAAGGAGAATAAAAACTGTTGTTCTCAAAGGTTCAGCAATTTCTTTGCCCTATAGATGGATGTCTAATGTCCAGCATTCTCAAAGAGATGGAAAGAAATCAACAGGCCTGCTTCTGTTTGCTGTCTACCAAAGTAAACTTTTGGCAGTCTATTATGGTTCCAAAAATAAATGAAGACACCAGTGTCCATACAGAATTTCAAAGCTCAACAACTTTAATAAACACTGGCACCCAATTCAAAACCCAAAATAATACTATTAAAGAACTCAAAGGCATAACACCATTTAAGTAGGGTTCAGATAGGAACTGCTAATAAATGCTTACCCTAGATATTAGGTTAATAGCCTCTATCATGAGTTCAAAATTAAAAGCAGTAGACAGTTCACTGTTAATTCTTACCTAGGCTGCCAACAGCCATTATGATGAGTTTCAATGGGTGGTTTAACACAGATGTCTACTTTCCCTAACCCTAAATCTAAACTAGCAGAGATGCATACAATTATTTCACTTCATGAGGTACAATGTATTTTCTCTGAAATGAACTGAAAAAGATTTGTTAGTTTATATGGCGATGAAAAGTTAAAGAAATTTCACCTGGTTTCTTAGAGGCAGATGATGTATCCTGGACATTTTTTGGCAGTCTCATCTCCTGGATGACCTTGAAGTAGTCTCCGAGGCGATATTTCTTCCGAGATATGGCGTTGTCACGGTCAGCTAAGGGAGAGAAAGAAAAAATGTTCACTCAATATAAATGACCTCAGTCAAAGTCTTTCAAGCACACCTGCTACATTATCCTTACCATCAGAAGTTAAGTTAGTTGACTGAACGTTTTGCTGAACCTCTGCAACATCACAGTTTTATTCGCCAGAAAAGGAGAAAGTCTTTGAACCAAATTCAACAGTCTTTCATATTAACTCTATGTAAATTATTTCACAAATATGAGACTGAAAAGACAATGAACAGATGACAGACAGAGAAATATGGAGCGAAATGACCATCAGAAAGATGACCATGAACGAAGAGAGAGAGAGAGAGAGAGACAGGAAGACAGAGAGTAACATGCATATCATTGGTCCATATTTTATCTGTAAATCCGTATCATTATGATGACGTGGGTCTTGAAAAAAAAAACAAAATGATTGGCACCGACATAATTTTTAGGGAAAGTGGTCCATTTCACATATTCGGAGAAACAACTAATAACAACATCATTCGTATCTTATTTCACCACAATGTAAAGTATTTTTTTCTGCATGCTGTAACACTGATCATGACATGTTTTCTGCTGGACAAGCAAAATCTTCATATTCGCACTGAATATTCCGAAGTGTAAGAAGAACAAGAAGATCTTGACATGATGATGAGACTAGAACTTACAAGTGAGATGGCAGTTGATGAAGAGATAGGAGGTTCCAAACAAGGTGAAAGAGATTCCAATGGCTCCTTTGGTTTTGATCATTGTCACAGCTCTCAGGGAAACCACATCATCTTCTGGGGCTGGATGGAGAGAAAGTACAGGAAGTCAGACATACCGTATGAATTAACATGAACAAGTAAAGATGAAAATTTATTCATTCTGTCAGTCGATTTAATCAGATACTCTAGGTAAATTTTTATGCGGTAATATGCGCTCTTGTGAGGAACTGAAAAATCTAACGATAATGACTGACATTTTGCTGTTATCAATACAACACGATTTAGATACATATTATGTTCACGTAGCTAGTGTTTCCTATGACACATGTCCCTTTGTTTACATTTGAAGTTTATGCTGTCTCACCTGGCTTGTACTCATAATATTCTCATATCACCTGCCTACCATTCAACACTGATTCTTTGTTCTTGTAAGGATCCTAATATCCAAACAATATGTTTATTGGAGAGTAAAGCATTACTTTGTGAAGTTATGACCATCCATTGCTAATCAATGTTTCTCATGACAAAACCTTTTGTGATTCATGCAAGTTCAGTTCATCTCATCAACAAGGCTGTAATCTTATTGTCATATTGCCTCTCCAAACATTCAACACTTTTTATTTCGAAGGACATTTCCAATGCTGTGACAAAGATGGAATATAGAGGTTATAATTTGCTATGATATGAATTTACCAGAACAAAACCAAATCAGATCTCGACGGATATAGACAACCAGATGCAAGGAACCATGGGACACAGAATGATACATCACATGTGACGGGCCCAGCGTCTCCTGCAGCTTGATCTCCCACTCTTTTCTGAGAAAAAGATAAATAAAGAAGACAGATCCATGAGTTCACTGTAGTCAATGGAATAAATTAATAAAACTCATCCCAGTCCATGGAATCAATCAAAATAAATGACTCTTGTCTGTGCAAATCAATCAATGTCCACATATTCAGTCAGTAGCTTCTTGTGAAATGTTCAACATGGTGTAACAAAATCCTTTGGATTTTTTGTCAAATAAAACTATGCAAATTAAACATAAAGACCTTAACCATAAAATATCTTCCTATGCTCTGAGAGAGGATTGAGAAGACCACTGTGTACATTTTTAAAGAGAGATCAAATGAAATGCTTTATCATGTAGGCATGGCTTTCGAATAGGACAATATACTTCCAAAAGTTTTCATGCCATCTTAACTGTGCAGCAAAAGCTGCCTGGTGATGGTTCTCTCAAAACTGAGCAAAGGGCATGAATATGCAAAAACATTTCAAAGTACTGAGAGAAGAAAAGGTTGAATCACAGTAGGGGTGGAGAGAAGGGCTTTTCATTTGTCTGCCAGCCACAGATTCTTGCCTTTAGACATGATACAAGGCCCTTAAATAGCGAAAACAATTTAGATTTATTCCCCGCCTTACCAGCATTTGTGCTCTGCAGAGCAATGGTGTCAAAAAATCACACAGGGGGCCACAACACGAGCAACATCTAAGATTGCGGGCTAAACTGAATCAACATTCATGTTACAGTGGAAAACCAAACTTTTTTCTAAAGAATAATGTGCATTAAAACTGACAAAAGCCAAAATAACAACAATGAAGAAAAAACAATTTTTGCTCTTATGCTAATTTGTCACTTCATCTCCCTAAGTCATTAAAAAAAAAATTTGCCCCACATTTTCTCACAGGTCGGAGATGAAGAATGTATGTTGTGCCCAGATGTGGCCAACGGACCTGAGTTTGAGACCTATGCTACAGATTGACATAAAAAAGTTATTTTGAACTGCATCTAACAACAACTTGATCAGTACAGAGTGACAAGGCAAAGGTGTCACATCTCTTACTTGTTCATGGCATTTTCCTGGGTACCAATGGCGTAGATGTCCTGAACATAGTCACACTTCTCCGGCAGAATGAAATCATCCAGTGATATGTTCAAATCCTGCAGTTTAATGGGGAAGGACAGGGAACAAGAGACATAGTTATTTCATTGTAAACACATTGGGAAATAAAGTGTCATCGTAACTAAAGATATGGTTGTGGATGGATGGATGAATGAATGAATAAGCTGGCTCGATGGATGAACAGACAAATAATGGACATATGGCTGGATGGATATGGGATGATGGATGGAAAGTCAATGTACAGATGGTAATGAGTGAAGAAGGAGCTACAATGACAAGATAAGAAAGATGAGCTTAATGAGAGAAAATTAGACAATGAGACAGAGTGGAACACATTTTACTTGCCCATCTTATCTATCTAGTGAAGTCCCTGTCACGATGAAAGTCTTTAAATAAAAATATTACTTAAATATATAAATAATTATACATATAGATTAATAAAAAAATAAATTTCTATTTAGTTCATATCTTTAATGAATATCCATTTGTGTGTAAAGCTCTTCTACTCCTGAGATGAAAATTCTCTGAAAACAAGAACTGGATGGATCAGCTATTGTATTTTGCCCCTGATTGTAACTTAAATTCTCCATTTGTATTAAGAGATATATGCAGATTTAATGAAATGTATGCGGTGCCTCAATATAACAGCACATTAGTTATTATACTGGAGTTCAAAGTGGGTTAATGACAGTAGAATCGTCGTGTGCATCTGGTATCAAAAAGTGTATAAAAAGCAATTGAGAGATTAAGATGCACTACATTAAGAAAATAAAACAATAGGTTTGATGGAATTCGCAAAATACCTAAACAGCACATTAACAACTTTATCAATCTCTCAAAAGTTTACTACTGACTGTCTTATCTTAACATGCATTTCAAGTTGAGCAAGATACTAAAAGATTAAGATACATCAAATGTGCTGTTAGTGACACTGCAGAATATATTCCCATTATGCAAAAAATTTGGCTAACCTTCAGTTCGTTCATGTTCCAAGTTCCAACCAGGATGTGAACCTTCCTGTTTGGAAAGTACCGTTCCAACTCCTCTAAACTAGCAGACGTTGGTGATGCGTTGCCCGTACCATGCTCCACCAAACTTCTAAAAATGTCCACCAAAATAAACAGAGGAACAAAATAGAAAGCATTTTCCATGCCTAGTCATATTAAAAAAGAGAATCACATAAGTAAAAAATGGTCTAGTTTTCAATATTGTTCATGATTCTCCCAAGAAAATGTTCTAACTTCCTTCTGGGAAAAAGTCTACAAAGCACATGAAAATATGCTGCACTCACCATGATCCTCTGGCTGGAACATATCACTGGCACTACAAAAGAAAACCTCATAAAAATTGCTGTTGTCTTTTTTTTTTTTTTTAAACCCTCAACACAAACCCTCAGCAACTAGACTGTTGCATCACTGTTCTTTCAAATTAGAGACAAAAATTTACGATGACTAATATTTCTTTATTGTTACTACTATACATCAAAGCTATCCATCCGCTGACTTCAACACTTATTATGAAAATCACTAAATCACTGTCAATGTATGTGTGTGTACATATATATATATATACATCTATATATATATATATATACAAGAAGAGAACCCACAGCCTCCGTGGGAGATTATTTAAATATAGTCCTGGGCCTTGGAGTGTATATTGGTATTTTGATTGATTAAACTGAAGGTTACTCAAAGAAAATGTGTTTTGACCCGTCATACTGTCCAATGTATATTTCAGATCAAGTAGCCTAGCAAGATTATCATTCAATTATTATCGCATTTTTAGAATCACACTAAAAAAAAATAATAATAATAATAAGCTTCTTTCCGGTTTATGTACATAGAACCACAGATCCATTGGATCTATTCAGCAGTTTCTAGTCCATAAAATAGTCCTGCACTTCAAGCGTGCGTGCCTCTATGTTGATATCTTGCTTGGTTAAACTGAGTATTACTCACAGAAAACCTGTTTAAACGTGCCCTACTATCGAACATACAATTCGGATCAAGCAGCCTCTCGAGTTTATTATTCAATTATTACCGCATTTGTAGAATAATGCCAAAGACAATAAGCTTTTTTCAGATTTATGTACATAGAAACACGGATCCATATGCAACAATGTTGTGAGCCAAATTTCAAATGGATTTGTTCAGCAGTTTACAATGAAACGCGACACGATGAAATCAGGCGCTCATTAAATTTTGAGCATATGTAGTTATTGGTATCACTGTGAAGATTATTCATTTCCCTTTCAGTGTGTGAAAAAAGTATTGGTCTACCTGAAGTAGAAGTTGAGATCTTGGCAATTAAAGACGATGGGGGTGACCGGTTGCTGCAGCTGAATTTGGTGAGAAAACGGCCGATCACTTTTTTAGATTGATTTAGAAGGGTTTGGTGGAGAAAAAAATAAAAAACATTAAAAATTAATTCACTGTTGAAAAACACGTGATTTCTCCGGTCGGCTCAGTTTGACGAGCGCCTGATTTCATCGTGTCGTGTCTCATATCTGTATTTGTTTTCTGAGACACTGCCCTGAATAAATTTTCCTTTGCGAATCAATGATGTACATGTGAGCCTATCAAATGGTAAAAACTGACCTTGACCTTGCTTCTTTGACTGTTATGATGGGCATAACACTGCCAGAGGCGAACGATTTCTGGGACAGGCGCTCTCCACTGCCTGAGTCAGACTTGGCCATGCTTGGACCTGAAGCTGTGCCTGGGCGGACATTCAAGTCACTTTTGTAGGCTGTCCTAAGACTGTGGGACGCAAAGTCTTCTGGTAATGGTGGCGGATGTGATTTAGGGCTGATGGGGTCAAGGCGAGCTGAAGTGGGAGGTGATGAAATGGAGCGGACTGACAACGGCGGCTCACTGGTGAACAAAACTTGTGTGGATTTGTTGCTGTTATCCACATCCGCTAGGAGTATTTGCTCGTAATTCATCTGCAACGCATCTATTGTTTCATTCTTTAGATCTGAATTAGAGCCTGCACCATTTCCGTTGGCTGATCTATGGCCAGGGCTGGAAGCTACGCTGACATGATCTGGTGAGGATTTTGGCTCCAGGTTAGATGTTGATGACTTTCGACGTGATGAAGGGCTTTTGCTTCGAGATTTGTTGGCAGATTTCAGATATTTGTCCCTGGGAGATTCAAACATGACTAATTCATCAACTTTTGCAGAGGAAATGATAGAAGATGAGTTGCCGTTGTTGTTTGTGTTGTGGTTGTTGGAGTTTGCTGAGCTGCGATTCATGGGTGGTTTGCCAGGATCTCGTGGTGTCTGCTTGTCATCCTGGCCATTGACAGTGGCGACTATGTCTTTAGAGCTACGCCGCTTTAATAGTCGCTCACCATGTATCGGCTGGCCTGGTATTCGACGAGAAGAATTTCGTTCACTGTTTGTAAAAGCACCATTTGTAGTTTGTATTTCTGTTAAAGAGCCAATTGATGTTTTCCCGTTGTCCTTATCTTCTGAATCTTGTCTGTCGCTAAGAGATGCGCTTTTCTCCTTCTTTTCTCCCATTTCACGCTCATCACCAGATGAACCTGGTTCTCGTAGTCGTTTCTCACCCTTACCTCCAGATAAAAAAGTTCTAGGAGTTCTTGGATTTGATCGAGGTGTGCGTGGTGTAGCTGGCGGCTTTGGGACAAAACCGCTGTGACCGACCACAGATTCCACTGACTCAGGCAAGTCACCAGCCATTTTTAGGTTTTTGAACATTTGTAATGTGGCACCATCACTGTTTGTAGAATCTTGCTTTGTTAGGCTTTGATTCTCATCAAGACTTTGCCCCTGATCTCTGATTTTGTCATTTTGAAGTTTAAAGTTCTCCCTGCTTGCATCAGATTGCCTTCGAGCCCGCGGTTTCGGTTTGGGTCTCTTGTCTGGCTCAGGGCTTGTCCTAGATTCCATAGAATCTTTAGTTGAGAAGTGACGCACATGTGGCTGGGTGGACAGTGATGTCTCATTCTGAGCTGGCTGACTTTCCTCTTTCTTGTTATTTTCTCCTGTTTTCACATCACCATTACTCTGAGACTGTAAGGACGTAAGGGAGCCTAACTCCTTCTGTTTCCTTTCTTTCAGTTTGGTCAAGGTGCTCTTCTTCTTAGTGCGAGATTTAACACTTTCTGTCCTGACAATTTTTCCATCCTGGTTCTCCACTTCCATGTCTACCTCAGTCCTCTCCATGTCAACAAACAATTAAACTTCAAGACATTTCAACATCGAGAAATTGCTAGGTTCTTTTCCTCCTGTTGTTCTCCTTCTATTATTTTCTGGTTCAGAATGTACGATAATCAAGCTTCAAATATCAAGAAACTGAAAAACAGACAGAAGATGATCGAAAAATTTATCTATTTTAAATAATGTGAGACAAACCCGATGATGGGCTGGAGAGCACAAATAATATGATGAAAAGTGACAGTGAAAATGAATACACAATACCATTGGCAGATCATGTGTTGTTAAGAACTGACAAAAACTCTATCAAGTGCACTCTCCTCATCTTCTTGACACACTATACTCACTGAAGTTATGTAGTCTATTTTTTCAAATGAATAATTTTCCGAAGAAATAACTCATCAACGAGAGTCACTCACACAGACAACAGATCTATCTAAGCTATGACAAGAAACAACTAAATGAGTCTGCTCTATATTTTCATGTTGACATACACATATGTGCACTCAAGTACTCACCCTATGTCACCCGATGATCCACCTGTATTCAACGCCTTGAACTGATTGTTTTGCTAGTGGTTCTGACTCACGATTTTGACTCAAGCCATTCATGTCCGGCAAACTTGCTATTTGATTTTGGTTCAATATCAAAAACCCTCCCAAATAATTTACCTCCTCAATATTGCAATTTTCTAAAATAAACACTGGGATGATTTACAAGTGATGTAAATTGTCTAGTAAGCTCATGCTTTGAGCGATGAAATTCGTATTACAATAGACTATAGTCGTCATTAACGATGTATAGTTATACAGCCCTTTTCTGTAGATTTATTAATTTTTCAGTTTAGCCAGCAGGCTAATGCCAGAGCCGGTAAAATCTTATGAAGCTCTGGTGACAATGTGACAGTACATGACTTAGTTGTTAGTGTCAGTTGTCGAGGTAAACAGGAATGCACCAACACTGTCAAAGCGCATGCGTTTACGACAACTACTGTCTAATCCTGTTTACTGTTACGACTACAAACTCATCATGACTTGCCAGAAGAATAGAAAAGCTGTTACATTTCCAAAATAATGAGTGTTAAACAATTTCTCCAAAACTTATATTTCATATCTGTATCAAGGATTTTCACTAAGCGTACAAATATAAATATGTCGTAAAATCTGCTGTTACAGTTATTGAGTATATTTTCCTTGACACCACCTCTAACTAATAAAATATCACAATACAACATTGTTAGATTGTAAAATAACAAAGAGTATATAAAATTGTTTAGGTTATAAATTTCTTGAATTTTTTTTATTAATATTTCACCTACTTTGTGTTTATAAATTAGTTTTGAGTTCTCAACGTCACTGTTCAATTCCTGGAAAAGCGGAACAACGATTTTTAGCGTGCCTGCCAACTGCGATTTGTTTTTTGAGTAGGGGGCATACTGTGTAGGCTGTGCAGAGCCCCGACATCCTGTGAACTAACCTTATTTCTATAAATAGTGGGGCGTTGTTATCACTAAAGTTATGCTACAAGTAACGCACTTCCCGACGAATTATAGCAGAGTATTTGAGGAACCATGTGAGAGCCATGAATGAAGAAAATGGCCAGCATGAATTTAATTTCTTTTTAGATAAACAAATTCAACAGAAATTGTTGGAAGCAGATGACGAAGTGCAAGCAAAGGAAGCACTGATCTGTAAAAGTTTGTCAAACTCTAAGCAAAAGCCTAATGGAGGTAGCAACGGTGTATTCAGCTCTCACTCGGTGAGTAATGCCGGTAACAAAAATAACAACTATTCTTCAAACAAACACTTGAGAGATCTTCAAATTGTACCTTTTTGTGGGTGGTGTGCTGATCCAACAATTGTTTACAGGAAAACAGAAAGTGATGGATCCTCCAGATCTAAAGGAGCTTCAGGCGCCAACAACAGAGAATCATTGTTATCCCGGGAAGCAAAAAATAAGCCACAGCTGCCACAAGAATTTGTATTCCGACATTTCACTGATCCTAGACGATATATTGAACAATATAGACGAGAACATATCTGTTATGATACAGCAAATTCTTCTGCAACAAAAAATGAATTTCTGGAGTCTCGTAGATTTTATGCATATAACCAGTACTCACCTCTTGCAGTTTGTACTCAAAATAATGTATTCCATCAAAGCTCAACCTTGCCTCCACCATATCAGGACCTTTCCTATCTGCAAAATGCTGATCAACCATACGCATATATGCAAAGGCAGCCAACTGCACCAGTCATCCACTACACAAACAGACGAGAACAGCAGCGTCAGACAATTCATGCAACTCTACGAAGCAACAATCACCACAAGTATAAAATGTCCGGCACACCAACAGGCAAACCGGATTCCATCCAGATACTGGAACAGAAATCAGACTTGTCAGAATCTTCAGACAGCAGGGATCGTGCAAAGAGAGGAGGATCAGCCAAAGAATCCTCCTCCACCACAGCAGTCAATGGAGTATCTGTTCAAAAAAATTCAGCCAACAAGACAAATTTACCCCTTCCAGTCTCTGCCAGAAAGGCCAAGTCAAATCCACCAGGGTAGGTAGATTTTTTAAAATTTGTGTTTTTGTGAAAGTTTGAAAAATTTCCTTCATGAATTTATGTTACACTGGTTTGGGGGTAATTTATTCTTCTTTTATTTTTTTCCCAATTTATTTCACATATATCCCTATTGTTCTCAGTTTATCAGTGGGACTACAGAAGAGAGTCCCCATTCCTGAACCTATCAATGCAACATTGGAAAAGTGAATTATCAGGGGCACTATGCATGCCCAGATTACAAAAAATGCAGCACATTTTATCCCACCTGTTCCCTTCTTCAGTTTCCAAACCATAGGAAATGAAGCTATGACATAATAAGTAGAATGATGGTCTCTAAGCAAATACCGTGACGACTACAATAGAGCCTGTTGTAAAGCAAGTGGACAAATCCATAATGGAGAACACTGTCAGAGACCTGACTATAAAGAATTATCTATAATTACAGAGATGCCGTGATGTTCATTCATGCAAGTTCCAGTGTTGTGCCTCCCCATGTCCAAAACCAATTATGTGTGATATCTGACCATTTTTGGCATGTGATTCAATTAAATTTAGAAGTAGTTTGCTGACATTAAAAAGAAAAAAAAAATGTGTCACATCTTTCACTACATCTGCTCTCTTTCTTTCACTCCCTTTTCTTCATTCCATGCCTTTCTTTCTCCTCAGTCTCCTACCTCCTCTAATCCTCCCTCCTATGTTTGCTACACTGTGCTTAAAGTGAGCAGTCCAATGTGAAATTAAGTGATGTATACTCATGTCTCCCAGTTTGATGTTACGTTTTCAGCAAATGTCTTAGAACAGAATGGGTTACAAAAATCACAGTAAACATATGCTGTGAAAATAGTATTTTGGACTTATCATAATTTTGTTCTGAATTCTAAGGTTGAGATCACTGAAAGTATTCTATCCCTCTTTTAGATGTTGCAAAGCAACCATTAGCAATTAAAGATATTCAATAGCTGCGTGTAACACAGTATAATATTCTTATTGAGGAGACCAAAATTGTTAATATCAAGGCATGACAAGATGATGTTTTCAGGCAGCTTTTTATGGATGTTTAAAATGCAGTTCTTGTGTCTTTTTTGCGGAACACAAAATGTAGATAATAAATCCCCTCAGTAAATACAGAGCAAGTTAGTGTCTGAGGCTCATGTATTCCAGTATGCCTGACAGTGTCATGTCACCAATATGAAAATGTTATTTATGTGAATATGTGACAAATATTTTTTCCACTTGAAAAATGTCAAGGAATATATATTCTTATGTATAGTGAATAGTGTGTTTCCTTATTTTCATCATAACCTGCTCAAACAGGTCCCCTCTGGATCCCAACATCAGCAATCAGTTTCTGGGTCAAAAGCTTGGGTCAGTGGGTAGCAGCAGTGCCAGCCAGGCCAGGACTTTGGATACATTAGCCTGCATCGGAGGTAGTGCTGGAGAGAAACAGGTTGGTGGCCAAACCATGATGGTTTTTCTGGAGCGTAAATTATCATCACAATCCTTTTTTCATTTATGTGATGGTTGAAGCCAGTCAGTATACCCACCAGCTCCCATGTACTTATGTTGTTGTTCTGTGGTGCTGAATTTATCCTGCTCTTTTATCATTACTCATGTTGATGAAGTTGTTTGACTTCTGCACTCCATGTCAACTGCTGGAAATTATAAGAACCAAATAATGCTCTGTCAGTCAGCTACTTCTCAAGCATCTGAGCCAAACACAATAGATGAGCTGATGATATTTGTGCTATGCTTTCAAGTGGTGTTTAGTACAATGGATAAGATGTTATGAAAGTTAATCTGCATTCCAGAACCCAATCTTAAGGGCATTGATCTGAATCATTGTCACCGGACCAAATACCTCGCAAAAAAACTGTAATAGCCTCCATTTGAAATAAATGTTTCAGATTCTGATATTCATTTTATAGTCCTTGATTTCTTTCCACAGTTCATGTTTGTAAATGTCTTTTTATTACTTTTCAGTAAGGTTATTTTGCTTTTATTGCTCTTTTATAAATGTATAGAGGGGAAACTGAATAGCTGTTCAAGTGGTTGGTAGTAGAGCTGGTATTTTTATTGAGTGGATGGTTAGAGTTTTTCTCATTATGTTATTTGTTTATTGCATTCTGACTGTTTTCATCCTGTTCATATTGTGGCTTATTATTGCACAGATATATATCTGAATTGCATGAACGCGGAAATGATTTCAAGATTTATGCATGCTTTTCATAAGATGCATATATCCCATATCACACCCCCTAATGCCTATTCATATGTTTTTATGCCAATGTATATTGTATTCATATCGTTTTGTTTGCAGAAAATTCTTATCCCGGTATGTACATGTTGCATGCTGCGATGCTCAATTTCTTTTTCTTTCCTCTCCTCACTTGATCTTAGCTCAGAAATCACTGAAATTATTGCTATCTTTGATTTATGTGGAAAAAACACTGAGAACTTAACAGTGGGGGATGCTTTTGACAGGCTCTGGTTCTTCCTTTTGCCAGTCACAAATGATCTGGAACAAGCAGTGTAAAGACGGGTGAAAAAAAAGAACATCTCTTTTGGGCTCTTATTCAAACTTACTTATGAAAGAAAACTTTTTAAAAAAAAAAAAATTCATGGTGTGAGAAAAATGTTTTCCTCATATTGCAATAGATTTATATTTTTTCAGTGATGAATCTTTCGAATAACAAGAAGTTTTAAAGTGATTTTTTTTCTGCTGTACACGGCTAGCTCAACACTTCTTGTGCCTAGTAAGGGAAGTAATAGGGCTGTCAAAACATTTCCCATTGAATGGAACAATGAGGATCATAGGGGATAGAAGAAAGGAAAGAAGCTCGTCAGGAGACCAAGGAAAAAGGATGAAGAGCTTTAGCATGAAGTTACATATACACGTATATGATAAGAGAATCTAAAGCTTTCAGAGTATGAAAATCATCAAACACATTTGCTGACAGTGCAGTTTTTGTATCGCTAATCAATTGAAAAAAATGCAGGGTAAATTAAGAAATTAAAATGAAAACAGAGAAAGTAGAAGAAGAGAAAAAGAGAACATTTACAAAGATAGATGGAGCACTTTATTGAAGTATAATAAGACTGTGTAAATTGAATTACACAGTTCTACCAAAAACAGCAGTGAGAGTGATAGAAAGAACATATCAGCATGATGTTATGTTAATCTCACTGCATTAGTATATATTACAAGTTATAAACAGAGAGTAGCGATTTAGAAACTATAACATTTGAAAAGATATAAGGAACAAATTTGTATCACAGTTTATAAAAATGATTATTTGAAAATAAATTCCTGTCATAATTCCTGTCTCACAGTCTTGTATTCTGATTCCCCTGTGCTAGCCTGCACTTACTATATTCAGTTATAAAACAAAAAACATTTGATACCATTAATGATCTATCTACTGATTACAGTCCCATTGAAATGTTCCATCTCCTGTATAAAACAGCTATTTTTCTTTTTCCAT
This sequence comes from Peronia verruculata, assembly GCA_038406235.1. NCBI lineage: Eukaryota > Metazoa > Mollusca > Gastropoda > Systellommatophora > Onchidiidae > Peronia > Peronia verruculata. The sequence continues at coordinate 12,060 of JBCAUA010175799.1, read as the reverse complement.
TCACATTTATTTATTTATTATTTATTCATTTGTGTTTTTTTTTTTGTTTTTTTTTTCCCATGATCAAAGATGGACAGGTATGGTATGAAATTGCTCATGGTATAGTTTGATTGCATATATATTTCGAAATTTTCCATTAGTCCTCTTTTCTTCTCACTACAATTGAGAGTTAGTGCTTTTCAAACTGTCCACAAAATTGGTTAGGCTGGAATTACAGAATGTGTGTGCCTAAGAGTAGATTAGTAGATGCATTTTAAAGCTCTGTTGCTTAGGGTTTGATGACCCAAGAATATTATGACATAAGTGTGTTGCTTGATACATTCTTACATAAGTTTTCACTTGGAGAGCTAGTTAAATACAGCGTAGATGCTAGATCTTTGCTGCTTCATTTCCTTTCAATGTCACATAGGTCACATTTTTGTTTTAGTTAAGTCTTCTAGTGAGGAAAATGTAGGCAAAATGTAAAAAGCATGGGAACAAGAATTCCTAAAAGTTTGGAGGCTGGTGTTGCAGTAGTACACACAATAGTTCAGACGGATGTGCTGTGGGTTGAATTATGTCCGCCTACCTTATATCGCGTTCCCCCCCCCCCCCTCTCTGGATACGATTCTCCATTTCGACCAATCTGTCAGGGCAACCCGAGTGTTAAATAATCTCACAAGCAACAATTCATGAAAACAGTTCCTTTATTTTGTTAGTGTTATAAGCTGCAGCATTTCTCACAAGTGTCTGAGTGTGTGGGTGTGAGATTATTTTAAGAGTGAGTTTAATATGATAGATTTGCAGGGGGGGGGGGGCGTCCACATTGATTGCATTGTATCTGGGACCGTTTCACTAATCCTCACCCTTGTACAGTGCAGTCAAGTGTTTTCGGGAACTTAGTGCTAGTTCCTTAGGAACGGGAATGGTTAGTGTGACAGGTTCTAGCGAAAATAACGCCCAACACGAATATAAGACCTTTGGTATTTTTTATTGATGGGGGAGGTGATGGATGCAAACAACAATAACAACAACAACATGAGGCTTATTGGGGTAAACATGACTAAAGAAATGGGGAAGGGAGGAGGGGGGGGGGGGCGTTGGAGGTAGGAGATGTGGAGAGGGGATGCTGAGAACAGTCATTTGACACTAGGAGACAACAAGAAACCATTTGTGGATAAACACAATGAATATAAATTCCGCCATTCGTTTCCATACCAAAATGCCTAATGCCTTGCTCTCATGCCAGGCGATGCTGCATACATCTGATCTGTCATGTCGTAAACAAATCTGCTGGATCGTCGTGGTAGTGATACAAACTTCTACAAAACAGTATAAAGTACACACAAGAGCTCTGACAAATGTGCTGTGGCTTGAATTATGTAAATCTATCTTATATTGCTTTTTATATATTATTATTATTATTACTATTATTATTATTAGGCCTATTATTTTTCCTCTCAGTACGTTTCTCCATTTCGATCTGTCCGTCAGAGCAACCTTAGTTTGTGTTTTAGGCCTGTGTGTTGGCCATTTTTGTTGTTGTTGTTTGTTCAGAGCACCAACTAGATTTCATGTAGTCAAAGCCTCAGTGGTTACTCACGCTCCGCCCTGGTTATCACAGACTCGCAGCCTGTTTATCAAACTAGGACCATATTTCTGCAGGTCCCATTTCCTCGGCGTCCTTTACTGCCATGGTGACGGCATGATGTCACGTAATCGGCGGATTTTTGCCAGATAAGCAGCGTTGCTGTTGATAGAGGTGATTCTTGAAGCGAAGCTGGTTTTTCTTGAGAAGCGAAGTTTGCAGTAACGTATAATTATAGTTATGGTGTCAAGGCCGTTCGACTCATGTGAAGTCTAATTTTTCTCCTCCATCCCACGGCCAAGTCACATTTTTTTTTTTTTCCAGGACTTTTCCACCATTGTCGTTTCCCTGGGACACACACGCACTGTCTCTCCCTCTCTCATCTGCTTCTGTTTCTCTTTCTCTCACTCTCTCTTTTCATCCATGCATTACTCGGCCGTTTTTTGTTTTTTTTTTCGCTCAAGCTTTGTTATAGCCCTCATACTTACAGACTAGTTCGATACAGGTCTCAGTGACTGTCAGAATTAGAGTTCATATATCAATGTCCGTTGAGTGGCTGTCTGAATGAAGTGGTCACTTATGTCTTTTGTGTTGGTCAAGAAGTCGTCTAAACCGGGACACTGTGAGAGGATCAGTCATGAAAGTCAAGCATGAAGACAATGTTACATTCAATGGCGTACGTGTATTTGCTTAATTGCTTGGTAAACACAGGTTTCCTAGCCATACTTTCGTGTTTGAGGGGTCTGTGAATGCTAATACCATAGTCTTAACCGTTCTGTGATAGAGCTGTTAGCCGTCTCATCAACAGCGCACTGGTAAGTAGGCGGCACTTTGGCCGTACATTATTGCACCTGACAGGCCGACCGTGCCCTGGCACCGTATATTCCAAGAGTTACTCGGTGTTGATCTTTGCGAGGATCACATAGATCCAGTGCTACTCAACGGAGCAGAGAGGCGCTGGCCTGTTAGTTTTAAGGCATCTGACTGGGTTATTTTTAGTACTATGATCATAGCAGGATTCCCAACCTGGAATCAGTTTATTCGGTTCTAAGAGGTGGGAGCGATGCAGAGTATCATTTTCTTCGCAATGGCAGATACATACTTGTTGTGGGTTCTAGATAAGGGGAGCCACTCCACCATTTATTTAAATTTTATGGTTGAAATAACACTGCTAAGCACTGGTTTAATAATATTTGAAGAAAAAAAATCAGGTTCTTGAATTGACTTGTTGATTGCTGTTACATTACGTTCTATTTACATCGTTCAGCCACTTTTTGACGGCTCTCCAGTTTTTAGTCTTTCGGTAAACATGTATATCCGAATCGATAAGGGTGGGGGGGGGGGGGGGGGAAGGGGAGATACAACAAAAGATAAAGTTTAATTACGATTGAATTTTCCTTATAAACAAATGGGAAGACATACGAGAGGAAAAGAGACAAGGACCTCTGAATTATAACGTAGGTCTGTGTACACACAACTCGCCACTCGCCAGTGCGGTACCCGGTGCAGCTGTGCCGTTATGTAAACTATTGATTCAGCGACCGACTTGTCCGAGGGAAGGTTGCCTCGGACTGTATTAAACCACAACGGTATGACGTAAGCCCGTATGTGCCAGCGGTTAATTTAGAGCTATTATTTGCGGTTCTTGGAATATTTATAGTGTACTGTATGTACAGTCATCCTCTGGACGAAAAAGGAGAAGGGGGAAGGAAAAAAAAACAACAAAAAACTGGCAAAATGGTTTCTGCAACAAGGAAATTGACGATGTGCGGAAGTAACTTAAGTTCTACTTACTGTAGCTAAATTCTGTGTGATCTTATTACAGACTAATTATTTCCGGAAACTTCTTTTCGTGAATCTGTTAAAAATTTGAGGGTCTTTATTTTTTGGAAAAAAAAAAATATTTATTTATTTTTGATCTGGTACATGATGTTGATTCAAGCAGTTTGCAGTGCCACGTACGGGGATTCATCCAATGAAATGCCCAAAAGTAATCCTTTAGGCACGGTCATTCTCTGACCCCAGCCCTGTCCTCAGACTGCACCACCCCCTAACCCCCCCCCCCCTCTCGCACTGCAGTTCCGTTAACCCCAGACAGTGAGGACCTAATTACTCCAGCAAGGTCCAGCACCATATGGCAGCCTGACTACATGACGTCACGTATCATGTTGCAATCGGCTTACAATGTGCACGGTACATCACGAACGGCAAGGGTCGATCCCTAGCGTTTTGGGCCCATATAACAATACTTTCTAGCGAAACTCATTCACAGCCGAGCTTCATTTTGTGTGTGTGTATGTGTCTTTGTGTGTGTGTGTGTGTGTGTGTGTGTGTGTGTGTGTGTGTGTGTGTGTGTGTGTGTGTGTGTGTGTGTGTGTGTTGATTATTTATTTGTTTGTTTTATCAACAAGGAGAAAATACACTGTCGAGCTTGGAAATAAAAGTGACACTGCTTTGCATCGTTGCTAATTTCTTTGAATAAATAAGAGAAATAACTTCTCTTCCTTAAAAATGCATGATGCTTGTGTTCGAGGGCAGGCTTACTTTGTAGAACTATAATGTATTATCCTAGCGACCTCTCCTATCTTCTTCACATCGTCTCGTTCCATTGGTTTAAAGCCAAGTCTAGATCCAGCCACTGCGGTCGTCTGCATGTTGTATTTTGAACTGGGTGTTTAACACACCCTTGCACCGGTCGTGTAATTACTGACCTTTATTCTCAGTCCCTCCGGAGGAAGTTGCCGTCTGGCAGTTTGGACGCCACGTGATAGCGTTAGATCAATTTTTGGCAAACGATGCCGTTGCCCGGCAACCCGTGTAGCATGATGGTTTATGGACGGAAAACATCAGTTCTTCTTCATCTCAGCCGTTCTCTTCCTTCAATGTAACCGTTGGGAGTTACATGTCATGGATAGCTTCAATTAACTGTGATCAAGATGTAATCAAAACAACAACTGCAAACACATTTCGTAATGATTACGACAAAATAGTTTAATTTAGCTGACCCGCTCATTCACAGGAAGAGACCACACGCAGTAAAAGACTAATGTTTATATTGAAATTAGTGTCATCGCGTTCAACTGTAACTTTTCAAAACTGCAATGATAGCGTTCATGACATAACCCACTCACAGGGAGAGACCACACGCAGTAAAAGACTAATGTTCATATTGAAATTAGTGTCATTGCGTTCAACTGTAACTTTTCAAAACTGCAATGATAGCATTCATGACATGACCCAGTCATTGAATGAGAAGCTGGTTAAATTAACCCTCAGCTTGGGATGCCATTAGCCCATAACAATGTTAATTCAGTCTTCATTGTTGCTTTATGGTTGAGAGCTGTATAGCTCGCAGTTTGGTTGTCACTTCACAGACTTGGATTCAGGCAACATCAAGGCAGAATTGCCAAACAAAAGATCGACGAACGATCATACAGAAACACGTTTAGAGGGATAGAACGAGTCGTGCTGTGTACCAATGGCTCATTATCTTCTTTCCTCTTTATTATAGACCGATGGGCTGGACTGGCGACAGAACGCTGAGATAATACACGTTTTTGCTATTTGAGCTCATGCGGGAATTAGATTGATATCATTAACTGCAATATCATCATTGCATTTTCGTTTTAATTTTTGACGTTACGAGGTAAAGATAGGGTGGGCGGAGATATGGATGTGTATTTGGGGTGGTGGGAGTGGCGGAGGAATATGGCGGTGAAACGGCTGCAGACTGGCAGGTACATGTACTTCTGTTTGAGCTTTTAATAAGTTGTAGGCTGTCGCATTAGACATTTTTTTTTTTTTTTTAGGAAGATAAGCCGGTACTCAAACTGGGGGATTCGTTCACCGTGCTCGCCTTTTAATCAACTATAAAAATGACTGCCGATATCAATGAACGGGCTTCCTTCTGTCGTCAGCTATCGCTTGAGTGATAAACTGGCTATTGATCTTATCGTAACCGACGTCGCTTGCGGTGAAATAATCAGTTAAAAGCCCGTTTGAAAGTTGGTGTAAACTGGATTTAGCATGAGACCCACGCAGATTTACAAATGCGCTGAGCCGACTGTTTACATTTTTATTTAGGAAATTCCAATGGCGGCTATTGAACGCATTTTCTTTACTTAATTTTGTTTTCGAAAAGAAGATAAGAGGAAAGTTTAATTTTTGTGACTGACATGCTTTTCAAGTGTACACTGTCGCTTGTTGGCAAAGGAATTAAATAAACATTGACAAAAATGGGAAAGGGATTTTCACTGAAAGCATTTAGAGGCTGGTGATTGTACCAGCACAGACTTGTCGTAGTGAATGACCCAGGAGGTTGAAAGGCGTACAGAGAACGTCGTACTGCATCAACGACGTAGAGGATCCTAAGAACAAAAAGACAGCGTAGCCCTTTTCTTTTGGCATTATGATGTTCTTCTCATTGGGTCGATAGGTCTCAAGGACAGCGAACTTCCAGCTGAAATACATGTACATGTATTGTATGTCGGTCTGCTGTGTGCCAATATTGCCGGTGACTCTGCAGTTTGACAGAGCAGTTCTGTAACAATCTTCATACTCACGTCACGGTATTGGATTAGGGGTTATGCTAAGCCTTAAGTTTGCTGGGGTTGAGCCGAGCAAGACAAAGACAAACATTCGTACGGTTGATATCGCCCTCTGACATTCGGGGAAGACCGAAGGACAATCAGGAAAGACAGTTTTCCTACCACGGCTTCCCTGTAGCTAGAGGATCAGATAGCTGTATATTTTGTGTGTGCTGGTTGTGTAGTGCACTGCGATTTCCTGGCTTTTACACACCAACCACTAATAGACATTGTCAGATCCAGACCTATCGAACTCTAGATTAGCACCTTCCCTCTCCCCATCCTTCCTCACCGCCATTCTCCATCCTCCAGTAGTGAGACCAACAATAAGATGTTTGTTAGGGCTAGAGATTCGGACAAAGAGGGAAAGGTTTGTAGACTCCAGCACAAAGCATGCGATTATACCATTCTGTGGGAACATCTGTCTTGTCCACACTGCTGTTAGATGGCTCGCCGACTATTTTCACTTGCCTCGGGTGATTTTGCTGTGGGTCTATCGGGATGCCAGTTAATTTTTTTTCTAATGTTATCTGGATTTCAATTTCGACCATCTTTTGCACCCGAAGCTCTCACTTTAGTCAATGCACTTCAAGCTATTGCTGAGGTCACGTGACCTTGATGATGGGCAGGGACAGTCTGGGATCACTGTGTGGAGAACAAAGAACTATCCATGCTCTGATGTGTTCTGTCGGCGTGAACTGGTGGGATAATCGGAAAGACAGAGATGGCTTCCAGCTTTAAGCCGGACACAGTTGCCGTGTCGATAATCCGGCCGGAGCTAATCCGCCGGCTTGAAGTGCCAGCCTGTGTTCCTTGTTGTACTCTGTGCTACAGACTCACCGTTGGTCTTAGCTGGCACATGAACATGGGAGTCTCAGGTTTGGACCAGCCGTGACAGAAATAGCCGATAATGTCCAAAAGTATGCGGTACAATTGCTAAACACAAAGAACCAATTGCCCTGTTAGTCATGTACACGTGGTCTTGGATAGCCTTCCTGCATGGACTGTAAGCACGGCATTCGACAGCCTCGAGAGACCACAACGTCGCGCTCTCTATGCTTTCTGCCTCGGACATTTCATCTTGTCACTTTGCCGCTATCTATAGTTAAGTGGTTCCTCAAACTGGGAAAGGCTTCCCTTGCTGTACTGTACACCGTGTACAGCATGTCTGAAATCCAGGCCTATACATTGTACAAAACGTGACATCACACGGTAAATATGGTTATACACCGATGGACTCTCTTAACTTTGATTCTGTGCTCATCTTCCGAGCTTGTATGCCCAGCAGAGTGATGGCGATGGCGCTAAGAGAAAGACCACAAAATGTTGAAAACATAATTAGCTCAGTACACATGGACACAGAGACATAACAAGTCATCTAGGAGTCCCTCCGATGTATTCCGTGTGGATTTAACTTCAGTATTTGTATTACCCTACCTACCATCTCTCTATATCTTCTAAAAGAAAAAAAAATGCAATACAGACTTAATTGATACTTTCATATAAAAATTCTTGAACGTCTATTCCTCTGTCGGGCTGCCGGGAAATCTCACCACTACATTTGTCTGACATGAATGAATCAAGTGACTTGATTGACAGTTTGGGTTGAGAATTTAGTGGAGTACAAATGCAGAGAATGAAACTATTTTACCACATTATTATAAACAAGATACAGTGTAGCAGTGAAATGTGAAGCGTGAATCTTTTCAAATTTGAACAAGTGTTGACCTAATCACACAGTGTTATCTTGGCAGTCGCTAGTACATGTTGTAACTCCCTACGTTTGTTGCCACATTGCCAGTTCCCGATGTTATTTGTCGGTTAATATGTTCGTGTTCTCTCTGAGCCATTTCTTTTTGGTTGTTGACTTTTTTAGATTTAAAAAAAAAAAAACAAAACCAAAAAACTTTTGATTTGTTTGGGTCTTCACACTGTGTCTTGTGTGTCAAGTTACTTTTTAACCTTTTGCTGATTGTACACCATAGGTGTGTCAATGACTGCAAATGTTCCCACTAAATACTGGAATTTGGATTTTGCCAGTTAAGAAACAAAAACATTTCGGCGTCATGTTTTCCTTTCCGAGTAAGAACTGTTCTATCTCTTCATCCCTCTTACCCTTGCCATAATACAGAGATACTGTATACAGTTACATATGTATTGATGTTCATCACCAACATGACGGCCTTTTTTTTTTTTTTCATTCACATTTTCAGGGTGACTCTTGACATGGTTTGCCACTATTTTGAGTCCATTATTACAGATATTACGTCAGATTTATTTCAGGTGTGCTTGACTAATTTTTGAGTTTGTAGAGTTTCAGGTTCTGTGATATAAAGCAAAAGTTTGGTGTACAACACAACTGGCACCCACGGTTGTTTTTGGCAGTTACATTTCAGCTATGTTTTCTATATGATAACCTCGTATTTCTGATAGTCATCAGAGCCTTCAAAGCCCAACCCTGTAGCGAATCACAGCTTGAAGAAACCAAAGCCCCTCAACCGCAAACAAATGACCAGCAAGACTCTGATCAACGGCGATGCCCCTGCCGAGAAAAAAAGTGTCGCCGCCCCTGAGAATAGAAAACCCAATGGCGTCCCTGAGAATGTCCAGCGTCCCCCGACCGCTGACAATGGCGTTGTCTGTCCTGTTAATCCACTGAGCGACCGCCAAGAGGATAGATACAGTAGACATAATGGCGTGGACAATCACGTGAAAGAGCTGATCAATCAAAATGGAGTAGAAAAGGGCGGTGATAGTGACTGCGACAGTGCGGTCAGTCTTGGTCAATTGTCCACTACATGTTTAGGTATAGACGTGACGGTCAAGCAGCGGCCGAAACTGGAACCATCGTGCACGTATCACGTCTTCCCCAACGAGCTGATGCTCAACGCTAGCGCCGGGTTCGGAACCGCTTTGGTCTGGAATCCGGCCAAATCCGCTCTGGACAAACGTCCCTTGACCAGTAGTCAGTTTGAGCCAGGGTTAGCGGCGCCATTTAGGGCTAGTCCCCATGGCCGGCCCAGTACCGAGGAGGGCGGGTATAGGTCGGTTGAGTTTGTGACGAAAGAGTTCGTGGCGGATTCTCGACCTCTGACCCTCTGCCCTGATATCCACAAAGATAGTGCCAGAATGAGCGATAGTAGTCCCGGTTTGAAGACTAACACCATCAAACCTGATCTCCCGCCCACTTTCCAACTGAAGGGCATATCCAAACGGCCGCAGTTCGAGATCCTGAGGAAGAAGCGAGGGTTGAGCAAAACGGCCGGGTCGAGGCGAAAGAAGGAAGCGCAAGAAGCCGGAGGGAGAAAGTCGTGGAGCGCCTCAACGGAGACCTCTACCTCACCAAACCAAGCGCTGAGGCTGAAACCCACATCCACGGCAGAATTGCTCAAGACGCCGGTGCTGGATTCCGCCAGCCGCCGGAACAGCCAGACCGCGACGCCAGGCAGCGGCGGAACCGCTTCTCCCAACCTAGGACCGCTGCCTTACTTCAAGTTCTGGAACTCCAGTTTGCCGCCCAAGTCACGCGAAGGTCGCGGGGGCGCACGGCGAGAGAAGCACAATGACATGAACCTTCAGCAGTTGGCAGAGATGGTTCTGGCGGACGAAAATGGCCGGAAAGACCATGATTTAGCAGAGGCGGCCCGGAAAGTTCTAGAACAGCAGCAGAAACGAGAAGGAGAGCATCAGGCAACAGCAGGCATTGCCACTGGGGTACGAAGGAAGTGTGATGAGGGCGTGTCTAACCCATTTGACGTTTGCACCGCACATTACAGGGCGCACCTTACGTGTGCCTAACTGAGGCAATGAGCATGTGATTTAATTGTCAGAAATTTTCTCACTGGCCTGCAAAATTTAACCACACATGCACTGTTCGGGTAGATTTTTGTTTTTTTGAAAACACGATATCCACCGATATGTTCTAATCTGTTGTCGTTGCCGTTATTTTTATTGTTGTTGTTGCTGTTGTCGTTATTTCTTTTGCACTTGTTTTCTTACACAGGGGCGTGGCTGACGAACCGACTATGTAGGAGGCAGCAGACGCAGACACAACATGAAATGACAAATAGTATTTGTTGCCATCACAGACATGGCAGACTGTTGGCACTTTTTTTTGTTCTTCTTGCTATCTTCTTGACCAGACTACATCTTGACCTTGACCTTTTCCAAGTTGAAACCTGCCGCTTACGCATATGCCATTATCGTTGTCTCGTAGTCGTTGTAGTTATCAACATTATCATCTCATCGTCATCTTTAATGTCGTCGTCATCGTCAGCATCATCATCAGCACCAGCAGCTTCGAAGCACAAATTACAAGAGTACACGAACTTGTATTCGTCTTGTTTAAGTTCATTGTCCTATGTGCACTCTCATATTCCCTTCAGGTGCTGAGATCTCTGGTAATTGAATCCCTGCAGAGGTGCTACACTGGTTTGTGCCAATTATTTCGTTTCATTTTTTTCTTCTTCCATTTTTTAGATAGATTAGATTCGTTTCTAACTACTTTCGGCGTCCATGACCTCTGACACTGCCCTAATATCACACTTGCTCAGGCAGATTAGGTGATCATCGATGATCTAACCAATTTGACAACTGTTAGAAATAAAAGGCGATGGAAGATCGAAAGCGATGAAGCGGAGGGATATCAAGTCATTATAACATTTGCAGGGCTGGTCTGATCTGACCCAAAAAAAAAAAAATCAATTCCACTGATGCAGAAACAAAACAAAACAAAAAAAAAATGAATTGTGCTATCCCTTTTCCCGCCAGAACTAGATATACAGTCATTTGAACAAAATCCTTGCAAATCTGGCACGTGCTGCCGGTATCGGGCAGTTGTCTTCTGTATATGATTGATTGAATGACCTGTGACCACGACATCGGTCTTGGTCATTCGAACTGCACGTGAGTGAGGGCGCCAGTAGTCAGCACACATAATCACTCACCCTCGGATCAGACCTAGATCACTAGACCATAACTCTGCAACTCTCCGCAGGTCACGTGGGCTCAGTGACCACAACTCGACAAATGTATAGATTCGGCTTTGCCTCTAGAACTACTAGGCAACGTACATATTCATATTGCATCCCCCCCCCCTCCCCAGTCCATCCACAGCTTTCTTTATAGGATATCACAGGCATTTATATTTTTTTGTTGCACCATATATAGTCGTCACTTTTCATGAGCGTGAACTTAGATAGGATAAGTGTCTGTGATCGTCGATTATTGACTTGGATGAACTCGAAAATCTTTTGATAGTCGGTCATTTTGGAATTGAGATATGAAAATAAAATAGCATATAAGTAAGTTGATCAGAGAGGGTACCAGTAGCCGCATCTTTCTGAGGTTCACAATAACAGAATACATGTACATGTATACAGATAATGTAATATTTTATCTGATTGTAAAATATAGTAGAAAAAATATCTTTGTAAATTCCCTTTTATCCTCTAAGTATACTGGCTCAATCAGGAATTTGCTTTCACGCTGCCAAAACAGAAACAGTCAATGCAAAGGATGTGGGTAAAATTGAAGCCATCTCTTACTCATAAAATAACATCGATAACTGCAGTCGTACAAGTAGCGATTTTTGGCCCAAAGTGAAAGACTGTAAGTTATCAGAGATTAGACATAGAATCAGGTCTTTTATCAGCTTGTAGCAGTAATGCCTCTTTACATGAACTATAATTACAGTTTTATATTAGCGTCGAGACAGTTCATTACAATAGAACCTTAGATACTTAGGATAAACAGCATTCTAGAGCTTGCTGTATAGCTAAGCTAGTTCTGCCAATGAAATGAACAAAGGAGAGCCATTGCCTTGAATAAGTCCCTGGGGGGGGGGGGGGGGGGGGGGGGGGGGGGGGGGGGGGGGGGGGGGGGGGGGGGGGGGGGGGGGGGGGGGGG